>JAQZBX010007652.1:0-38099 GCA_029593785.1 Cabassous unicinctus | reverse complement strand
CTTGGGATTTTTATTGGGATTCCTTTAAATCTGTAAATCAGTTTGGGTAGAATTGACATCTTGATATTTAGTGTTCCAATTCATGAGCATGGATTATCCTTCCATTTAACGCTTCTTTGGTTTCTTTTAGCAATGTTTTGTAGATTTCTGAATACAGGTCCTTTATGTCATAGGTTAAGTTTATTCCTAAATATTTGATTTCTTTAGTCGCTATTATAAAGGATTTTTTTTTCTGATTTCCTCCTCATATTGCACACCAGTAGGATAAAGAAATGCTATTGGTTTTTTCATATTAATTTTGTATCCTGCCACTTTGCTGGACTCTTGGAAGGTCTTTAAAGTCTTGGTTTTTATACTTAGTTCTTTGATCCAACTTGAGTTGATTTTTATACAAGGTGTGATATGGTATTCTTCTCTCATTTATTTGTGTATGGATATCCAGGTCTCAAAGCACCATTTGTTGAAGAGGTCATTCTCTCCCAAGTGAGTGGGCTTGGTGGCCTTGTCAAATATCAGATGACTGTATATGTGAGGATCCATATCAGAACTCTCAATTAGGTTCAATTGGTCAATATGTTTATACTTGTGCCAATTCCATGCAGTTTTGACCACTGTAGCTTTGTAGCATGTTTTAAAGGTAGGTAGTATGACACATCCAATGTCATTTTTCTTTTTTCAATATGTCCTTAGTGATTCAGGGCCTCTTACCCTTCCAAATAAATTTTGTAGTTAGTTTTTTTAATTCATTTAAAAATGCTGTGTTGATTTTTACTGGGATTGCATTAAATCTGCAGATTAGATTGGGTAGGATAGACATCTTAATGAGGTTTATGCTTCCTATCCATGAACAGGGAATAGTCTCCTATTTATTTAAGCCTTCTTTGATTTCCTTTAACAGTGTTGTGTAGATTTCTGTATATAAGTCCTTTACATCTTTAGTTATATTTATTCCTGGGTATTTGATTCTTTTAGTTACTATTGTAAATATTATTTTTTTCTTGATTTTCTCCTCAACTTGCTCATCATTGGTATACAGAAATGCTACCAATTTTTGAGCATTGATCTTATATCCTGCGACTTTACTGAACTCCTTTATAAGTTCTAGCAGCTTTGTTGTAGATTTCTCAGGGCTTTCTATGTATAGCATCATATCATCTGCAAATTGTGAAATTTTTAGTTCTTCCTTTCCAATTTGGATGACTTTTATATCTTTTTTTTTTCCTCAGTGCTCCAGCAAGTGCTTTTAAGGCAATGTTAAATAGGAGTGTTGATAGTGGATATCCTTGTCCTGTTCTTGATCTTGGAAATCTTTTAGGATTTCACCCTTAAAGATGATGTTAGATATGGGTTTTTCATATATACCCTTTATCATGTTCAGAAAGTTTCCTTCTATTCCTGTTTCATTGTTTTTATTAGGAAAGGGTGCTGCATTTTGTCAAATACTTCTTCTGCATATATAGGAATGATCATGTGATTTTTTTCTTTCAATCTGTTTATGTGTTGTATTACATTGATTGATTTTCTTATGTTGAACCATCCTTTCATAACCAGTATGAAACCCACTTAGTCATGGAGTATAATTCATTTGCTATGTCATTGAATGGGATTAGCAAGTGTTTTGTTGAGGATTTTGGCATCTATGTTCATTAGGGAGATTTGTCTGTAATTTTCGTTTGTTGTGGCATATTTGGTTTTGGTATTAGGGTAATAGCATCATAGAATTAGTTAGGCAATGTTCCTTCTACTTCTGTTATTTAGAAGAGCTTAAACAGAATTGGTGTTAGGTCTTTCTAGAATGTTTTGTAGAATTCACCTGTGAAGCCATCTGGTCTTTGGCTCTTCTTAGTTGGGAGGTTTTTGATGACTGAGTCTATCTCTTTATTTGTAATTGGACTGTCAAGTTCATCAATTTTTCTTTCATCAATGTAGGCTGCTTGTGATTTTCTAGGAATTTGTCCATTTCCTCTAAATTATCATTCTTGTTGGTATATAATTTTTCAATATATCCTCTTATGATACTCTGTATTTCTGTGGGGTCAGTGGTGATATCCCCTTCTGCATTTCTTATTTTGTGTATTTGCTCTCTTTTCTTCTTTGTTAGTCTGGTTAAGGGTTTGTCAATTTTATTGATCTTCTCAAGGAATCAGCTTTTTGTTTTATTTATTTTTTCTAGTGCTTTCTTTTTTCTATTTTGTTTAGTTCTGCTCTAATCTTTGTTATTTCCTTCTTTCTATTTCTTTTGGGGCTAGTTTGTTTTTGCTCTTACCATTCCTCCAGGTGTGCAGTTATATCTTCAATTGTAGCTCTTTCTTCTTTTTTGATATATGCATTTATGGCTATGAATTTCCCTCTCAGTACAGCTTTGCCTGCATCCCATAGGTTTTGATATGTTCTGTAGTCATTTCATTCATTACAAGGCAGCTACTGATTTATTTTGAGATTTCCTCCTTGACCCACAGTTTGTCTAAAAATGTGTTGTTTACCTTGTGTATCCTTGTACCTAATGTGGTTCTCACCATTTATGTAGCTTATCTGTTTATTAGCTTTAGAATTTTAGATTTGCAATTTGCATCTCTAGTCCTCTTAGAATTTAGCTTACTTATGCTGTGACATAATCACCAAGAATTGGTTCTGCTTTGTCTCTGTTGTGTCAGACAGCAAGCTATTCTTCATGTGTGATGTCATTTCTAAATTATGCAATGTATCCATAAATATTCAACCTGTTATCCCACATTCTACTTTGTTCCATTGATTTTTCTCTTTTTATGCCAGCAATATACTGTATATAAACTGATGACTTTATTGTGAGTCTTAATATCTTATAGGGGGTCTAGTGCTTATTCATCTTTAGTAAAAATGCCTTGGGATATGTACTGCCATTATCAAATGTCTTAGCCAGATTATGGGGGGAAGTTTTAAGGGCTTCCTTCCACTTAATCTCCCTCAGTGTGATGACTCATTTCCCACAATGAAAAACCTGGTGTAAAGTTTCTTTAATTGCCAAGTACGGTTCAATCCCAATTACACCATGAGTAGTTGAATTAATGACTATTGGGTGTGTCCACAGTAACAGAAGATCCACTCTATAAGAGACTTTAATCAGAACTCTGTTTATTACATGGCCTTTGTATACCCTTCTCACAGTTGGACCCTGATGCCTAGTTTCTCAGAGGATCAATCTCCATCAAATCAGATGTCTAATACACGTTAAAAGATATGCATAATCTCCTTCTCCAGAGTCAATTGGGTCTGCAAACATGAATGCAGATTCTTGAATTGGTAGCCCAACATTTCAAAATGTATTTTCATAGTCTTGTCTGTGTGACTTTCTAAATACATAAAAACCCTGGCAACTCCTGGTATTTTAGTATCATTTGTCAATTACAAATACCTCAATGTGAGAAATATCTTACCTTTTGTCCATTTGGTTCAGAATCATCTCAACAACTATGATTTCATTGCTTTAACTTTGTATGTGTTTGTTGCAGGAAAGGAAAACAATACAAAGGTTTAATGAATTCTTCCTTTTTCATGAATATTACATCATATTACAATAAAACCTGTCAAAAAGCAAAAATAAGAAAGTTGGAAGGGTTTTGAAACTCATAATTTTCTATGTCCATGCAGAACAGAAAATAATACATTCATTAGACAAATGGATTCTGCAGAGTTTTTTCAAACTTCCTGCAGGTTTATTTGTTTTACAGGATTCTTTGACAGTGTGGCTAAATGAATGCCCAAAGATTTCTGGATATAGAGGTTCCAGTATAATTCAGGTGATCCATTGGTTATTTTATTTCCATTATTTATTGATTATAATGACAATGGCTTTAATTATTTATTCCATTCCCTGCTTGGGGAAGAAAAAATCATGACATGCCTTTGAAAAATTCCACTTAAGTCATGTGAATTAGCATTTGTTTTAGCATTGAGTATTCATGGCCATAAATCAACATACTCAAAATTTAATAACAACAACAATAATAATATTACTAATAATAATATTTATTGCCAACATTAAAATGTGTTAATCAAGAGGGATCACACAGGTAAACAGACATATATCTATTCACATGAGTAATATAGGCATATTACTTTATCTGTTTTAATTCAAGAGTGCATTAGGGCAAGATGGTGTCAGTTTAAGTGGATGCTCACCAACTTTCTTGCAAAAGACAGTTGATTGGTGACAGGATCCTGCCAAGTGAGCTGTTCTGAGAGCGCATGGAGCAGGAGACTTTGAGGCATTGATCTGGAGGGAGCTGGTTAGGGATATAGTTTGCTCAAGATAAAGCTGGAACATAGAAAAGAGCAAGGAAATAGAACAAGAAGAACAAAATGTTGAAGAGAAAACATAACACACACACAAAACCAGTAGCTAAACAAAACTCTAGAGCAGAGAAAAAAGTAAATCAACTGAATAAACCCATCATCATAAATGATGACCAGAGGGCAACAAAAAATTTCAAACCATACTAAGAAACAGGAAGACATGGGCAAGTCCAATGAACAAACTAAAAACAAGGAAGAGATGCAGAACATCGTAAAACAAATCTTAGTTGTCTAAACAAATATCATGGAACAACTTAATGAAGTGAAGGAAGAATTTAAGGATATTAAAAAGACACTGGGATAACATACTGAAGAAATTTTTAACATGCATAAAAAGATAATGGATGTGATGGTGATGAATGTCACAATCCAAGAAATCAAAAAGACACTGGAATCACATAACAGCAGATTTGAACAGACAGAAGAAAATATTAGTGATGTGGAAGACAGTACATCTGAAATCAAACAGATAGTGGAACAGATAGATAAAAAGATAGAAAAAATCCAGCAGGGTCTTAGGGATTAAACAACATCACAAAACACACAAACATATGCATTATAGGCATCCAAGAGGGAGAAGAGAAGGGAAAGGGAACAGAAGGGGTGTTAAATGAAATAATGGCTGAAAACTTCCCAACCCCATTGACGGAGATGGACATACATGTCCAGGAAGCACTCCAAACAGTATAAATCCTGACAGACCTACTCCAGGACATATACTTGTCAAAATAACCAATTCTCAAGACAAAGAGAAAATACTCAAGGCAGCAAGAGAAAAGAGAACCATCACATACAAGGGAAGCTCAATATGTTTAAGTGCTGATTTCTCATCTGAAACCATGGAGACACAGAGGCAATGGTATGGCATAGAAAAAGTACTAAAAGAAAAAAAACCCAGCCATGAATTCTCTATCCAGAAAAGCTGGCATTCAAAAATGATGGAGAGTTCAAAATATTCACAAATAAACAGAAATTAAGAGAGTATGCCTGTAAGAAACCTGTCCTTCAAGAAATACTAAAAGAAGTTCTACATGTTGAAAGGAAAAAACAAGAGAGAGAGAGTTGTAGGAAAGTGTATGAACAACTGAAAAGACAAAAAGAAACTAAAAATAACATATGACATACATAAAACCAAAGAATATATGGCTGATGTAAGAAATTCCTTGAGAGTAATAACACTGAATGTTAAAGGAGTAAACTCACCAGTCAAGAGACACAGATTGGCAGAATGGATAAGGAAATATGATCCATTTATATGTTGTCTACAAGAAACCCACCTTCAACCCAGGGATTCAAAGAGGCTGAAAGTGAGTGGCTGGAAAAACTTTTACAAGAAAATAGCAACCCAAAAAGTACAGGAGTAGCTATACTAACATCACACAAAATAGACTTTAAATGCAAAAGTGTTGTAAGAACAAAGATGGACACTATATGTTAGCAAAAGGGGTAATCTTTCAAGAGAAAGAACAATCAAACATTTATGCACTTAATCAAGGTGCTTCAAAATACATGAGGCAAACACGGTAAAGACAAAGTAGAGAAATAGATGCCTCTATAATTATAGTGGGGAACTTTAATACACCATTATCACTATTAGACAGAACAAATAATCAATAAAGAAACAAAAACTCTGAATCATAAATTAGAGGATCTGGACCTAATAGACATATACAGAGCGCTACACCCAAATACACTGGCACATACATACTCCTCGATTGCACATGGATCATACTCCAAGATAGACTGCATGATAGGCCACAGAACTCTCAAGGAAGTCAGAAAGATTGAGATTATACAAAGTAATTTCTCTGACTCAAAGGAATGAAATTTGAAATCAGTAAGGGCCAGAGAACCACATTAGATACAAAGATACACAAGCTAGACATCACATTTTTAGACAAACTGTGGGTCAAAATTAAGTTTGATTGTTTACATTTTCTTTTTAAATAGAGTGTTTACACATTTCTAGTTATCTTCCTATTTCTACCTAACTCTTTATTAGACTTCTTAAAAATCATTGTATTAGCATGGCAGACACATTGCTCACTCTAACATTGCCAAAAACAGTTTTGATTGTTTGGGAAAACCTTGGGGCTGTGTATTTGAAGTTTTTATTTTTAACAACCAAAGGTAGAAATAAATTTAGAACTGTATTTTAAGTTCTAATTACTTACTTTTATTTGCTTTACAGCATCAACTCTTAGAGAAACTTGGAAGTATTTTAAAATATATTTTACTTAGTCATGCAGACAACTTGCATATATATCCAGACAATTGGAAGTCTGGGAAGAGGCAAAGTGGCAGGATTGGTTAGCAAGCCTAACTCCATAAGGCTGCAGCCCAGCTGTCCTTCTTTCAGTCTTCATGGGAAGAGCTGTGTGTTCTCTGGGTGAAAAGTGCAGTGAAAGCCTCAGAACATGGGCAACAGTTACTTGCTGTTGCCTTTGCAAGTATAATAATCTAAGTAAAATGTTTTTTTAACTCTTTTCTCTCACTGGAAGATTTCTCCATCAGAGAATTCCAGTATTTCAAAAAATAATTATAGGAATTCTCCTGAGGCCTTTGAAGTGTCTTAACTAGTCACCCATGTCTTGTTTTTCTTGGTATGAATGAGTATGTTTAAGAAAAAATAATTAACAAATGAATGCAGATGAAGACTGAGCCTCATATTTAAGTTTTTATACCAGGAACACCTGTTGATTGTCTGTCCAGCATTTTTCTATAGAAATTACACATCCCCTTTAAACCTCTTGATGGCAAAAGAACCATGCAGCCATGTGTGGGCTCTGAATGAGTATAAACCCTTCTTTAGACTGAAAAAAAAGTAATCACAACTTAAATATAGTTCAGTGTTGAACTCTTTGTTAAATTGAAGAGCCATTCAGACATTATAATCAGGGCAGACAGCACAGGAATTTGGTCCCTCCTAGTGGGCCCTAATCTGATATTTATGCTCTTCAGTGTGACTGAGTTAGACTCAGTAGTGGTTTCCATATGGATGACTATTCTGTCCGTCTATTTGAACCTATAATAGTACTAGAGGTGGTAGGTGTACCTCCAAGAGAATTAAATCTTTGGGCTGTCCATGTGCCACCTGAGATTTGAATCTCAGCTGAGTTGCAAAACCTCCTCTCCAGTTCAATGGACTCAACCAGGACAACTAACAGGGAGGAGAAGATGGACAGAAAACTTACCAAGGAACCAAGAGTGGCTGCATCTGGAAGCAAGAGAGTCCCAGCTATCAGATGTATGGGAATGAAGCCCCCATCTATTAATGAAGAAGTCAGCATCACCATCCCACAGTTCTCAGGATTGAGAAACAAACTATGGACTAAAATAAAATTACAAGCATTCTACTACAGACTTATTGTGATTCTAACAATGGTAGAAACACCATTGATGTGGAGGCAGTGACCCGTGGATGTTCTGGAGTTAGGGAAAGGGATAAACAGGTGTTATAAGGGAACATTTTTGGAACTAGAGAATCATTTTGAATGACATTACAATGAGACATACGGGCTATTATATATTGGCCATAACCTACAGAGTTGAATGGGAGAGAGTGTAAACTACATTCTAAACTATTCCATGCTTAGTGGCAATGCTCCAAAATGTGTTTATCAATTGCAATGAATGAACCATACTGATGAAAGATATTGTTAATGTTTGAAAATGTGGGAGGTGTGGGGAGAGGGGCATATGGGAATACCTTATATATTCTGTGTAACATTTATGTAATCAAAGTAACTTTAAAAAAAAAATGAAAAAAAAAAAACAAAAACAAAAATGAAACATAACACACCTATGAATTATTTCCTCACTTTTGCAGCTAATGAAAGGCTAAAATGTAAATCAAAGAAATTTATCAAATAAATAAATTTAAATTGTATAAAAAGGAAGCTGCGACATTTACCTAACACTTCTGAGCTTTGGTTTTCTTAAGATAAAATGGGAATAGTATCAGTACTTCATCTACTGGGTTTTTATAAGAATTTAACAAGATAATACATATTGAGGATCAGAACAATAACTTACACATTGACAGTTATTTAATTGTATCATATTTGCAACATATAAATAACAAAGAATTATTAATGTAATGACTATACACTTAACTCTCCTAGAAATCAACAAGAACATAAAATCAATAGAAAAAAAATAGACAAAGAATATGGAATTACTAAAAGTTATTAGAAAGCTTGACTAGATATTAAAATCACACAGAGATTCTCCATGGCTAAATGACTGGGGTTTTATTACTAAAGGATACAGCAAGAAGGAGAATACATGATGTAGATACCATAACCATTTCCCCAAGCAAGGAAATGTGAGCTTTTGGAACCATTTATTAAAGGAAACAATTTAGTGTTCTTAACAAAAACAAATAGTCATATTCAGCAGCAAAAGAAACCAATACTTCTATTGATTCATCTTTCTTTGTTTTCCATAACACTAATGTAATATAAAATGAGGTTGTTAAATGTAATCATCTGACTTTTCAGATTAATGGGATGTAACTGCTCTACATTCCCTAACTCATATGGCCAATTTTCTTTCCACTCATTACAAAAAAGAATTTTCCAAGGGAGTCCCC
Organism: Cabassous unicinctus; assembly: GCA_029593785.1. NCBI lineage: Eukaryota > Metazoa > Chordata > Mammalia > Cingulata > Chlamyphoridae > Cabassous > Cabassous unicinctus. The sequence goes on along the minus strand of JAQZBX010007652.1, from coordinate 29,173 downwards.
AATATGAGAAAGTGAATCCACACCTCTGTCTCAGGAAATCAAAGTGCATTCAACTAAGGAAATGTATAAAGCAATTGAACTTGAGTTGTTGTCCATGGTGCTGAAGCCAAGGAAAATGCATTGGAAGGGAAGAAAATAGCAAGAATGCGGAAAAGAAAGAAGTTCAAGAAAGAAATTCCCCAAAGATGCCACCTCATATTGTAGGTGCAGGGAACATCCTATTTATTCTTACAAAATTCTTCTAGGCAGCCAGGGGACACTCTCTCTCAGGATTTTTATGTCTTGTGATCTGGAGTTCATAAAAAAAGCAGGCAGAATTTTTAAAAGAGAGAGAAGTTTTTGAAGCTAAAAAAAGCTATGCTGCAACCCAACCTGAATTATCATGTTAAACAATGTTCTCCTATTTATAATCACTGAGATTGTAAACCTGAAAGCTTTATTGCCTGGAAACCTGAATGCTCTATAATTAAGAATGAAATAGAAAACTAGGAAATTGCTTATATAAACTATCTGTAGGGAGTGATATGTCTTCCTGCTAGGTTCCCAGGATTTAAAACCAATTTCTTATATTATAGTGGACTGCCCTTTGAGGTTAACACACACACAAAAACAGGAATTAAATAAAACCCTAGAGTAATGAAAGAAGCTAATCAACTGAATAAATTCATCAAGATATAAAGATAACCAGAGGGCAACAATAGGAGGAAGCCTTGAGTTCATCAAAGGAAGGGATGCAGGTATCTAGAAATGGAAATGATTCCCCAGGGAAAACAGAGAAGAGATTTAAAATACCATTTCTCATCAAGAAGTAATTAAGCAATTTGCTGGAAACAGTGCAGGGTGAGGATGAGAGGAATTCTAGGAAAATGTAATAAATGAATCCCAGTCAAATGGACATCTGGTTATCCAAGGATTCTAGAAACTTCTTGTGCAAATTTCCCATTTCTATAACAGAAATATTTTTTTTATGTTATATAAGCATAGTCTCCAGAATTTTTGCTAATCAGATTAGACTATAAATTCCTTCATTTTTGAAGGGTTTGAAGAAAATAAATATACTTGTAAAACTTAAATAAAAAGAATTTGGGGATCCTGTTTTGAGATAATATTAAGTTTCAGATTATATGAAGACTAAACTTACCAGCAGATAAGGCAGTGAAAAAATTCCAAATATGTCTCAGGCTAATATCTAAATAATGTGGGTTCAATTCCAATGCCAGATAAAACTTCATGGTGCTTCCAGGGATATGAGTCAGGAATGGATCAGAAAGAGGTCACCTCTGAGGCTGCTTACAGTATAGGATAAAGAAAAGTCAGTATGACTATTTTAAATCATTTAGGTTTGTTGCAGATGTCATGGTTCTGACTGGTTCATCCCTGTCCACTTTCTATAAGTTAGAATCCTTCAGATGACTTTTTACTGGGCTTTCTTTTACTTTTCTCTTTATTAGAAAAGTTGTGGATTTACCAAACTATCATGCATAAAATAAAGAATGCTCATATTCCACCCTATAACAACTTGCATTGGAGTGGAATATTTGATACAAAAGATGATAGCACATTTTTATAATTATACTTTAACTATAGTCAATGGTTTATCTTAGATTTCACAATTTATGTGGTGAAGTTCCATCATTTTTTTTCATTTATTTAAATTTTATTGATACATATTTAAAAAGCATAAATCCATACAAACAGTACAATCAAAGGTATTTTATGTAATCACATGTTTGTACATTCATCACCCAATCACTCCCTGAGCACTTTCATTATTCCAATAATATTAATGAACAACAAACAAAACTCATCACCTCTCAATCTCTTTATGCCTTACTTGTCATACACAGCTGCAATTCCTTTTCCTTCTTTTTAGTATATTTGTATTTGTATTTTGTAATAGACAGTGCTATATATGCAATATGACCCATCTTCGTGTTTTACTTGGTATTTTTTTCTTATACAGCCCCATGTTAGAACTTTTAGCTTTCCTTCTAGTAATATCCATGACATTAGGCTTTCCTTTTCAACCACTGTCATACCCATATAATAGCTCTGCTCATTACTTACATGGATTTTTAGAGTACTGTGGTGGAGTACATTAAAAATATCACACTGTTAGAACTGACTTAGGAAGAGGAAAGTTGCATAAGAATGTAGACTTTCACAGCCAGAGAGGACATTCGACTGACAACAAGGAACTCTGAAAGACAGAAAATATTAATGAAAAGTACAATAAGAAAAAGAAGATTGAGTATCAGTTAATAAGTAGCCTTAATAGGTAACAGTGTATGATCTGTAAAAGTCATGAGTTTGGGGTCATTTAAAATAAACTTACTCTCCCTCAAAACATTTTGCCTTGGGGAAAAATACTGGAATAGAAGGAATTGACCCTCTGTAGTGATAGTTTTCCAGATGTTTTTTTGCCTTTAATTCTAGTGATGTCAAAACAAACCTCAGTCATTGAATTTCTCCTTCTGGGAGTTACAGACATGCAAAAGCTGCAGTCTCTTTTCTTTGTGGTTTTCCTCACTATCTACATCAGCAATGTGGCTAGGAATGGGGTTATCCTGATGATAGTCATCTCTGACCCAAGAGTCCAGTTTCCTATGTACTTCTTCCTGGGAAACCTCTCATGCCTATATATCTTCTACACCATGGTGACACTACCAAAGATGTTGGAGAACTTAGTCTCTTCACACAAAACACTTTCTTTCTTGGGATGTATAAGCCAGCTGCATTTGATCCACTTCTTGGGCAGCACAGAGGCCTTATTGTTGGGCATGAGGACCTTGGACTGCTTTTTGGTATCTGCAAACCATTTCATTATACAGTCATCATGAATCATCAGCTCTGTACCCAGATGGCAAGCACAGTCTGGGTCAATGGATTTTTCCATGCCCTGCTGCACTCCATAATTACCTGTCACTTGAACCTCTGTGGTTCCAACCATATCCATCACTTCTTCTATGATACTAAGCCACTGCTGGAACTGTCCTGTGAGAATGTTGACCTCATCCATGGTTGCTTAATACTGTCACAGGCACCATTGGCATGGGTCCCTCATTCTGACACTTCTCTCCTATTTCTACACTCTCACTTATCTTTTCTAAAAGACTCATTCTTGCACATGATTCACAAAACACTGTCCACTTGTGCTTACCACTTCATGGTAGTTATTCTTCTCTATGTTCCTGTTCTCTTCACCTACATTAGTCCTGCTTCAAGCAGCTCCATGGAACAGGAAGCGGTCATTGCCATCATGCACAGGGTCGGTCCGTACTAAATCCACTGATCTATACCTTGAGGAACAGGGAAGTGAAGGTGGGCTTTAGTAAGACATTCAGAAGGAAGCTCTGACCAGAGTGAAAATACAGAACTCTTCTGGGGAAGAAATAAGCAGGCATGAGATAGTTGAAATATCAATGTACACTGACTCTCAATTTGATTACAATGCGTAGTCAAGAAGGAATTGGACACAGAAAAGATAATTGGAAAGGTCTAACATTCCTATGTGTTATAAGGGAAAGGTGAACAGATTGGACACTAGACATGGAACCGTAATGCTAAGTTGAGTTTTGTGATATCAGTGGATATAATTGTTTGTTATATTAACTAATGTGTTCTTCCATGAAATCAGATGTACAAATAAGCCTATGAGCTGATGTGGTTAATATTTAGGACTGTTTATCTGTGCTATCCCTTTTGGTTTACACATTTTAATGTGAACATTAAAATTACAATTTTCATTGTTATTACATTTCATAAAATTTAACTTAGTGTAATGATAAATCAGTTCAGAAAAGAATTGATAACCCACATACTAATTAAGGAAAAATTTAAAGAGTCATGTCATGGTTATTGTTTTACATCCAGGAAGATAAATAAGTAATTGAAGTCAGTTACATAGTAATCACTAATTAAAAGAAATATAGTAATCGATATTTCACCAGAGAGATCTAGGACCTCCATGTCCAGACCATAGAAATCACCCAACCAAACTGGCGTGATTATTGTGAAATAATAAAAGTGAATGCAGACTGAAAAGAATTCCTTTCTGTCTCATTAGTGTATTATTTTCCCTCTCAGTCTTTGGTCAATGAAATTTATGACTTTCAAAATACTTTCTACATTTTGGTTTTGTTTCCATATTTCTATACCTTTTGACAAATTTTAATGTAATATGATGTAAAAGTGGTGAAATATGAATTCAACAAAATGGTTTGATTTTCCTTCCCTGGCACAAAACTCATACTAATTGAAAGATGAAGTCATAGTTGCTGAGGTATTTCAAGAGTTAAGAGACAAGTGGTGTTATGTTCCTCACCTCTAAGACATATAAGTGGCTGCTGGCCCTGGAAGGATAAGCAGAGGCCAGCGTTTATATATATTTAGAGACAAAAACACAGACAAGGGTATGAGAAGTTGTTTTCAGCTGGTGAACTAATTCTTCAAAGTTTCTACATTCATTTTTTTAAAAGAAGTGCTGGGGATTGAACCCAGGACCTTGTACAGGTGAAGCATGTGTTCAATCATTGAACTTCACCATCTCCACTCTACATTGATTTTTGAAGACCCAAATTTTACACTGTGGAGATGGAATACTCAAGTATTTCAAGGACTATTGGACATATGGTCTGGATGACATTGATACTCCAAAAAACAAATTTTCAACATGACTCACCTGTTAGAGAGGGGCATATAGAGGTCACGTAATAAACGGAGTCATGAATAAATCTGGATTGTAGCAGATCTCTTAGTAGAGCAGACACAGCCAGTAATAATTTCCACCACTACTTGTGCAATTGGGATTGATTTACTTGGCAGTTAGGGAAAAAACCTACATGAGGCCTTAAGTAGTGGGAAATGAGCTTTGATGCTGAGGAAAGCCATGGGGAAGCCTTTGAAAATCTCCCATATACAGGAAATTAAATAAAAATACACTATCACACTCTGGGAGAGATTGCCAAGATTAGGGGCACCCTTCAAAAGCTAAAGACTGGTGCTCACTTACAGAAATCAGATGACCTTGGATAATGACTGAAGAATATCCAAAGATCAACCAAGGAGTAATTCTGATCACAGATGTCATACTAGACATGAAATCATGACCAGAAAAGATTAACAAGACTTCAGATAAGTGGTAAGTGGCCAAAGATTTGGCAAATTTATACTTGTTTCATAGGAGCAGTCAAAGAGGGAGTGGCTCAAGAGACCAAAGAAGACGTTGCAAGTTTCTTATGACTTACCCTTAGAAATCTCAGAACATCACTTCTGCTTCTTTCCATTGGTGAAAAAGGTCACAATTCCACTTATATTCAAGGAAAAAGAGCCCCAAGGGCATCAAAACTTGATAGCATGGCTCATTGAGTATGTACCTTTTAAGATTAGCTACCACATGGACTTGTCATAATGACACTACAACTGAGGAATCATGTTTTTCATTTTATTTAAAAACATATACGGTGCATTCTTCATGTCATACACTATTCCAAGTAACTTACAAATATTAACTCTTATTTTAATAACCTTATTTTTATTTTATATTTGAGGAAATAGTCACAAATAGATGTTAAGTAATGTGGCCAATGTTTTGAGCATTAATTGAAAAAGATGATCTACAAACCTACACAATGTGGCTGAAGAGACTTCCCCTTAAATGAATACATTGTGCTTACACTTGGTTCTGAAAAGTTTTCAGCAGTTATCTCCTTGAATATAGCCTCTCCCTCACTGTCCCTGTTTTCATCTTCTGGATCCATTTCATATTAAATTTGGTGGGAACCTCTCAGGCTATTCTCTATGCCTTGCAAACTTTCTTTCTTATACTTAATCTGCTAATTGTCCAGTATCATATTTTCATTCTTTACCTCAAATCTAACTTCCACTTTTGAGTTTTTCTCTTTAGCCTTATTCAAACAGCCATTTGATCTGTTCAAGTTTTTACTTCAAAAACCGTGCTGCACATATAGAAGTTTTTCTTAGTTATTTTCAAATATGCTTTTTCACTTTAATGTCTTTGTCTTTCTTATGGTTTCTAATCCTCATTTTATCCCTTTAATAATTTTAACAATTATAGTTGCTTTCAGATTCTTTTATATCATATACTAAAGATTCTAGTACATTGCTGTATCTGATCATATATAAATTCATGGTAGATTTTTTTCCGACATGCTTCCAATATTTATTATGCACTAATCTTTAACAGGAATTAATTTTTGTGGAAAATATTGTAGACTGAATTGTCAAAATATTCTCTCATTATTATTTATTTGTGGCTTTTTTCCACCATAAGTCAGTGGAGTAAAATTATACATGATTACATCAATAGGGAGAGGGAAAGAATTTGATAAAGATCAATATGTTTTTGTAATATTATATGAGGCAATTCATGAAAAGGTTTCAAAACAATTTCCACTTACAAGATGACAGTGTGAGGAATTCTGCAGACCCACTTCCTAACCAAAAAATCATAACAAGAAAACTTGGTAAAAACAAAACTTTATAGTCTCTAGAAATGTTCTTAAAGACATATAGCAAATGAAGAAACATTCATCCAAGAACATCTACTCAAATATGGTAAGAGCATCCAGGTTCCATGACCCACTCCTTTCCACCTCCATCTTTATCCTTCATCTCCTCCCAGTTGAATTTGAGGGAAGCTCAACTATATATGTATGTGACCAAGAAGACAGGCAACCAGGTTGAACTCAGTATCAACACATCTCGTCACCTCCATCTCCACATTAAAGAGGTTAAATTCTTGGTGATTGTATCTTGCAAGGTTGAGAAACCCCAGGTAGCACCCTAAGAATATCCTAACCCCTATTGATTCATATCAATATTACAATATCATATATTGTAGAGGTTCCATGCCAAGAGAGAAAACAAGAGGCTACTGCACCTCAGAGGGCCTAGAGTAGTGGCTAAGAGAGTTGGCCCAGGGAAAGTCTGTCCAAAAGAAGAAAGTTCTGAAGCTTTCCTCAAAGATCCAACTTTTTTGAAAGAGAGTGTTGTAGGTAAAGATTAAGGGTGTTCTTGAAAACAGAGTTATTCTTCATAAAGAGAAATAAGGTATGCAATAAGACAGCTAGTTCACCAGAGAGAACGAAGTAACTATACTCATAAGGGGAATTCCTTGAGATCTAAACATCCTCAAAGTCTGACCTCAAATATTACTCATGACTGAATTTAGTTAGACAACATGCTGAGCAATTTATGATGCCAATCATTGTGAAAATCATAGAGCAATCAGCCAGTTAAGAGGGAAAACTAATAGGGGATGTTTACCAAATGAGCTAGACAGCTTAACAGAAAGATCAGGGAAAGAGAGAGTCATACAAAGCCATGCCAAAACCACGAAGAAAAGGTAACTGTGGGCATGCCAAAGACTACACCATTAAAGAAGGGACACCAAAGGCTTAACACCTAGGACAAAATAGACTTCACTAAAGTAGCCTCACCAATTCACAAAACTAATAAATAAGAAACAACAAAAAAGGCAAGCCCTGGAGAGAGAAAGAGAAGATAAAGAGTATACTGAATTGCTGCAATAAACCACCTAAAAATTCTAGCTTTCAAAAAAAAAAAATTGCAAGACATGTAAAAACGTAGGAACATATGAACCAAGCACAGAAAACAAAGTTCACAATGGAACCTGCCTGTGAAAGAGAATAGATGTCACATTTTAGTTGAGAAAGCTTTCAAAACACCTATCAAAAATATGTTCAAAGAACTAAAAGAAATCTTGTCTAAAAAAGTAAAATAAGATGATAATACTATCTCACCTAATACAGAGTATCAATAAAGAGATAAACATTATTTAAAAAAAGCTAATAGATATTCTAGATTTGAAAGGTGTAATGGCTGAAATGAAAATTTCACTTGAGGAATTCAGTAACAGATTTGCACAGGCAAAAGAAACAGTGAGTAAATTTGAAGATAGGCCAATTAAGGCTGTAGAGTCTAAGGAACAGAAAGTGAAAAGAATGAAGAAAAAAAGACAGATTCTCAGATCTGTGGCACATCATCAAACATACCAACATGTATGTCATGGGAGTCCCAGAAAGAGAGAAGAGAGAAAAAGGAGCAGAAAGAATATATTTTTATTTAATGGCTGTAAACACCTTACATTTTATGGAAAAACTGTAGTTTTTTTGAGAGTTACAAGAGTTGCCAATTAGTGTAAATGTAAATTCCAAATAAGCCTCATTGAAAAGATAACATTGAACAAAGACAAAGAAGTGAACAGGTTTTTAAGGGAGAAGAAGCAGCTAGAGCAAAGTTGCTTAGGTTAATGCATGGCATCTGGGTTTGAAGAACGGTGAGGCTGCTGGAGCTATTTCAGAGTGGAGGAGAGGCTAATCAGAGAACAGGGTGATGGGCATCCAGATTGTGTTTCTCTTTAGAGATCATTGCAAGAAATTTGGATTTTGGGTGAACCCATTGCTGGGTTTTCAGGAAAGTGATGTGATCTGATTAATGTTTGTAAAGGAATACTCTATCTATTGTGGGGGAAATAGTCTGTAATAGGAAACGGTTATTTCAATTAGGAGACTACTGCAATCATTCAGATGAGATATGATGACTCATACCAGGGTAGGGTGTCGTCATGACTTGTTGAATTCAGGATATTTTAGGTGATGAAATAAGAATCATTTCCTGATTACTCCTAAGAGAACTGTGAGAGAAAGAACAATGTTTTTGAATGAGGGATGCAATTACCAACTACAGACTTGAAGAAGGATATCAGGTTTCCACAATTGACATAACTAGTTAACACAAATGTAGTGGCTTAAAAAAATAAAACATTATTATCCTACAGTTCTGACTTCGGAAATAAGTCTCCAGGGGTTAAATCAAAGTGCTGTAGGCAGCTGTCCTTTCTGGAGGCTCTAGGGGAATATAAGTTTTCTGCTCATTTGGGTTATTGTCTGGATTCAGTTCCTTGTGATAGTAAAACCGAGGACCCCATTTTCTTGCTGCCAATGAACTGAAGGCTAAAAGCTTCGAGAAGCAATCTTTTGCTAGAGAACCCTGTTCTCCATGCCCAGAGCCACAAACAACAGGCTGTGTCCATTTCTCATTCCATCATTCTGACTGCACTGTGATGGCTTCTCCACTTTCAAGGACTATTTGGACCCATCCACATAATCCAGGATAATATCACCATCTCAAGATGCATACTCTAATCATGTCTGCGAAGATATTTCTGCCATGTAAAGTGATATATTCTCAGGTTTTTGGGATAAGGATATCATCAACCCTGGGAGCCAATTGTTTTTGCTACCAAAGGAAGGCTCTTCATAGAGCAGGTCTCTCAGGAGAATGCCAAGAGTTAATTCTTAGTTAGGTTAAATGATATATTTAAGTAGAGAAATCAGTTGGCCCACAAGATTCTGAAATGAGGAAGAAGGTCTGTGCTGGGAGACAGCATCTTTGGAAGAAAAGCAGACAAGTGACTGAGAGTGCAGTGTCATGTACAACAGGTTAGAGAAACTGCCAAGAATTACATTTTGATTTTATACACTCAAATTCATCAGTATTATTTTCACTTTAATTTTATTTAGGAGGTACCAGAGATTGAACCCAGGACCACATACATGGGAAGCAGGTGCTCAATCACTAAGTTACATCCTCTCCCCTCCCTCTAAGTTTTAAAGTCTGTCTTTCCTTGGTTTACTTACAAATTCATTTACTACATCATTACTCTTTTTTCCTATTGATTATATTAATTACTGAAAATATGGAACAAATTATGCAGTTATTGGGATTTGAATAGTCAACTGGTTTCATATTAGGCATTTCATTTATTGAGTGTGTAGTTGGGTCACATTATTGTATTAACTTCTATTTAAGCATTTTTCATACATGACTAGGCCATTTGAATCTTCTTTTCTGAAACATGTCTATTCAGGCCTTTTGCTCATTTTCCTACTAGACTGCTCCTTTATAAATGGATTTGTGTGCTTTGAAACTAAGTATAAATTTTGTCAGACTGATAGGTAGATGGCAAATGTATTCTCCCACTCCTAGGTTGGCTTTTTATCCCCTTGATTGTGCTTTGGTGTATGGAAATTTACATGGATTCTTTCAATTATTTTTAATCTTGAAACTTATCCAAATGATGTTATTAAAGATTTAAAGATTAAAGTTCAACAAACCTTTATAAGAAATTAAGTTACATAATTACATGTGGCATTTCACCTCACTAATTTGCTACTACCTCGTTTTTAAGCATATTGAATATATAAAATTTTTTACTCTATTAATAGAACTGGAAAAAAATCAATGAATTTATTCCAGTTTAGCAAAGGGTCCTAAATTTTCATATTCCATGAACAGTGTCATTCATGTCAAAAACATTCTCTACTTGTAGACTCCACTTGTGACCTAAAGGCTATCAATTCCAAAGGAAATTTTTTGGTAAGTTTGTTGCTATGTAAAGTCTAGAAGCAAACTGGCAACCATTTGCATAGAAACATTAATAAAAAGCAAAAATCACATGAATATCACAAATAAATTCAAGAAATTATTTGTAAAGTATCAAATTGAAATGATGAATGATTTATGTCTCTATATGATCAAGGAACAATTTATATTTTAGTTCAGCTAGAGGAAAAAAGGATAATTATTAAATAAATTATTTCATTACACTGGACAGAAAACAGAAGAGTCAATGGAAAAAAATGGAAAGTGGAGAAACAGATAGTGTATTTAAGAGAAGTTGAAACATTTGAGAATGGCATCACACATCTGTGAAGAAAGAACAGCTAGTTTGTCTGACTCCTCAGAGACAAAGTAGAGCCAATTCTGGCTGATTATCTCAAAGCATAAATTAGTGAAACTCTAAAAGGACTAGAGATGTAAATAGCATATCTAAAACTCAAAAGTTAATAAGCAGGACCAGCTACATAATTGGTAAGAATTTGTGCAGAATGAAAGGAAATTCTGCTTTTAAATATTAAGAAGTATTTTACGATGGTGACAGCAAAATATTAAACTAAGAATGTGGGGCTATATGAACACAAGGCCCTCTATGACTGTGTAGGTTTCAAGGCCATGAAGCTTGCCTCACTAATACAGGAAAATTTAAGATATTATCATTATGACTAAAGAAGGGTAATTATTTCATAAATGAGACCCCAGAATGACAAAATATAAAGAGGAAAATTCCTGGCCATGACCTCATCAAAATAATAGACTCCTAGCCTCCAAATGAATCTGTTGAAAAAATTAATATAGTGTATTGGTCAGCCAAAGGGGTGCTGATGCAAAATACCAGAAATCTGTTGGCTTTTATGAAGAGTATTTATTTCGGTAGAAGCTTACAGTTACCAGGCCATAAAGCATAAGTTAATTTCCTCACCAAAATCCATGGCCATATGTTGGGGCAAGATGTCTGCTTATGTCTGCCAAGAGTTCAGGCTTCTCAGCTTCCTCTCTTCCTGATACTCCATTTCTCTCTGGGCTCAGCTGCTGTGCTCTCTCCAAAAGGTCAGCTATAGACTATCAGGCGAACATCTCTGTCTGTCTCCCTGGGCTTCTGTCATGTCTAAGCAGTCATCTCTATTCCTCTGTGTTGTCCTGTGGGTTCATTTCCCAGGCTCCAGCTCAACTCCCAACTCTGTCCTTTGCCATGTCTTTTCTCTGTGAGTCCCTACCTATCGAAGAGTGGGGACTCAATACCCTAGTGATGTGGCCCAATCAAAGTCTTAATCATAATTTAATCATTTAAAAGTGATACCTCTGACAGACCAAATCATGTACATAATCCAATAACTATTTTTGAAATTCATAAACAATGACAAACTGCTACACTCCACCCTCTCAATTCCAAAAAGCCCCACATTACTATATTAAAAATAACCTTAAATTAATAACAATACAAGTCCAAAATCATATCATAATCAGTTTAAAGAAATAGTTTGTCTTGGGACAAAGTTCTGTCTGGCTGTAGACCTCTGAAACTTACAAAACAATTTTTCTGTTTCCAATACACAAATTGACAGACAAAGGATAAACATTTTCATTACCATAAAGAGAATTTAGGAGGGAAACATGAGTCAAGGGTCCTCTACAGTCCCTTAAACCTGGAGGACATGCAAATATTCTCATTGTCCTGATTTTGTGATAATCAGGGGAGGCTAAATATTTTCTATATTAGAAATCATGCATGTGTCCCCAGACCTAGTTTTTCTCCCTAGGCCTAGTTTTTGAAATGTTGGTGATAAATTAAGCCTGATTTATTATATGACCATCCTGTATGGGAAAGGATTGTAACTTTGGGTAACTTTGATTAATATTAAGAGATATATAACAGGGGACAGATGTGGCTTGGGTGGTTGGGCATTCGATCCCTGGTACCTCCTGGTAAAAATTAAAAAAAGAAAAGAAAAATATAGAAGGCATATGGGCCACTAGGCCTCACATGTGGGTGTGCCACCAGGTCCCATGAGTGGGTCAGCCACCAGATACCACAATCCACACAGCAAGATGATGATGTAACAGGAGAGTGACACAAAGGAGAGCCAAGATGAGATGCACTGAAAAAACAGTAACTAAGGTGGCACAGGTGTTAGGATGTCTCTCTCCCACATTGAAGGTTCCAAGGATTGAATCCCAGTGAAGACAGGAGGAGAAGGATGAGAAGAGAGGGCAGGAAATGGACACAGATTTGCCCAGTGAATGGGCAAAGAAACATCAAAAATGGGTGTGGGGGGGAAATGGAGAAAAGAATATACATAAATAAAACCTTAAAAAATGTATAGGGGAGGAAAATACAGACTATAGTTAGCAGTAATACTTTGATGATGTTTTTTCATATTTGTTAAGAAATGTTTCACAACATTGCAGGGTGTTTGTAGGGGGAAGTGATGTGTGGGAGCCATAAATGATGTTATACATGCTTGTTTTGTAAGTTCATGATGTTTACTGAACATTTATAGTTTATGTATGTTCATGTATGAATGATATACTTCAATAAATTGTTTTTAAAAAAACTTAGAGGACATACTTCATTAGATGTCAAAGTGTGAGAGTCATTCTTAAGATGATGGTATCTTCTTCCTGGGACCTTGTGAGGACCCACACTTTCCTCATGTTTGCCCAGTGACCATTTTCTTGGTTCCACCCTCATCAAACATCTGGGTGGCCACCAAGCTTCAGAACTCACCCTCCAAGAGTGTTGGGGTGATTGCCAAACTTTACCCAATCTTTAGGTTATAGTCTTAACCCCCCCCCCTTGTACAGTGATGTTAAAACAACTTTCTCCCTAATATTTGGCATACAGGCTCAACATTCTAAGAGCAATGACTTGACCATCTGCATTTCCTAATCCATGGGGAACAGGCCCACCCCTTTCAGATCAATGAGGCATTAACCTCAACCTCCCTAATCCTTGAGGAATATGTTTCACCCTCTCTGTACCCTGGAGCAGCAAAAGTCACACCAAACATTTGGTGGGAACATCCATCCTCTTCAACTGCTGGAGCAAACTCAACCTCCTTGTACACATGGGTGGGGTTTCTCTTTTGACTCAATGTGATGTCTTAATTCCAGTTCTCAGCTTCCATGCTTTTACTCTTAAAGCCTTTTCCACTTCCATCTCTCTCATCAATGTCTTTTTTTGGTCCAAGCTGACAGTGGTTTTGTTCATACAGCTCTCTCAAAAATTTGTTGGTTTAGCATGAAAAAAGCAGGGGTCCAAGAATCAGACAGACTTTCCACAAGTCCTTCCTAGATAACTTCATCTTCAATCATGATTTACAAGTTCCAAGTTTAGTTAAGTCCTCAATTTGGGCACTATCATCTGGGGACTTGATTTCCAGAGGCTTGGAATTTCTGAAATCAGTTTCTGGTTTCTTTGTGCCCAAAAATTCAGTCCTCAGCTTATCTTGCTCATCTAGCATTTTGCTATAAGCTGCTATGAGAAGCCAAACCGCATCCTCCAAGTTTACTTTGGAAAGTTCTTCAGCTAAATATACAGGCTTGTCATTTTCAAATTCTGCCTTCCATAAAACACCAGGAGTTAACCTTGCTAAGTTCTTTGCAACTTTAGAACATAGATCACCTTTCCTACAGTTTCTAATAATAGTTTCATCATTTATTCCAAGACCTCAAAAAATTCTCTTTAGTGTCCATACCCCTACCAACAGTCACTGCAAAGCAATCACAGCATTTTTTTTATCAAGCATCTCACAATTCCACCAAAAATTACTCATTACCATTTATAAAACCATTCCAGCATTTTTGTAATTGCAAAAGCACTTCCCCACTTGCCAGTACCAAAGTCTGCATTAGTGAGCCAAAGAGGTGCTGATACAAAATATCAGAAATCTGTTGGCTTTTATAAAGGGTATTTATTTGGGATAGAAGCTTACAGTTACCAGGCCATAAAGCATATGTTACTTCCTTCACCAAAGTCTATTTCACGCATTGGGGCAAGATGGATGCTGAAGTCTGCCAAGAGTTCATGCTTCTTTGCTTCCTCACTTTCCAGGGCTTGATTTCTCTCCAGGCTCAGCTGCTGAGCTCTGCTCACAAGGTCAGCTATAGACTATCAGGCAAAAAGCTCTGTCTCTCTCCCTGGGGCTTCTGCCATGTCTAAGGAGTTGTCTCTATTCCTCTGTGTAGTCCTTTGTGTTTAATTCTCAGACTCCAGCTCAAAACTCCAACTCTGTGTTGTGAGTGTGTTTTCACTGTGAGTCCCCATCCACCAAAGGTTGGGGACTCAATGTTATACTGATTTGGCCCAATCAAAGCCCTAACAATAATTTAATCAATTAAAAGTGATATATCTGAGGGATCAAGGCAAGATGGCTTCAGTTTAGGAGGGCACTCAATAACTAGCTCTCTGAAGATGGCTTATTGGGGACAGGGTCCTGCCCCGGGGTCTGTGCTGTGGGTGCAGGGAGCGAGAACCTTTGAGGACATCTATCTGGAGTGAGCTCAACATTGCTCAGGAGAGATTTGTGAATTTTATCCCTCCCTGTGGTGGTTAACACAGAAAGCTGAGCTCCACCATCAGGGAAAAAGACTGGTGTGAACTGTGACTCCTACTGGTAAATTGGGAACATAGATAGAAGCAAGGAAATAAAATAAGAACAAAGACTCAAAGAGAAAACTTAACATGCACACAGAACCACCAGCTAAATGAAACTCTAGAGCAGAGAGAGAAACAAATCAACTGAATAAACCCATCAAGATAAAATGATGACTAGAGGGCAAAAAAAAAAATTACAAACCACACTGAGAAAACATGAAGACATGGAGCAGTCCAATGAACAAACTAAAAACTAGGAAGAGATGCAGATCATCGAACAACTAATCAAAGCTTTCCAAATAAATATCATGGACCAACTTATTGAAGTGAAGGAAGAGATTAAGGATATTAGGAAGACACTGGGAGAATATACTGAAGAAATTGTAAACATACATAAAAAGATAACAGACATGATGGTGATTGATGGCAAAATCCTAGAAATCAAAAAGATGCTGGATTCACATAAGAGCAGATCTGAACAGGCAGAAGAAAGAATTAGTGATGTGGAAGACAATACAACTGAAATCAAACAGATAGTAGAACAGATAGACAAAAAGATAGAAAAAATCCAACAGGGACTCAGGGATTTAACAGCCAACATAAAATGCACAAATATATGCATTATGGGCATCCCAGAGGAGAAGAGAAGGGAAAGGGAACAGAAGGAGTGTTGAAGGAAATAATGGCTGAAAACTTCCCAACCCTATTGAGAGAGATGGAGGTGAAGATCCAGGAAGCACAACACACAGCAAACAGTATAAATCCCAACAGGTCAAGTCCAAGATATATACTTGTCAAAATGTCCAATGCTCAAGACAAAGAGAAAATATTCAAGGCAGCAACAGAGAAGAGAACCATCACATACAAGGGAAGCACACTAAGATTTAGTGCTGATTTCTCATCTGAAACCATGGAGGCAAGAAGACAGAGGTATGACATAGTCAAAGTACTAAATGAAAAAAAATTCCAGCCATGAAGTCTCTATCCAGCAAAACTGGCATTCAAAAATGATGGAGAGTCCAAATAGTCACAGATAAATAGAAATTAAGAGAGTATGCCAATAAGAAACCTGCACTTCAAGAAATACTAAAGGAAGTTCTACAAGTTGAAAGGAAAAAACAAGGGAGAGAGAGTTGGAGGAGAGTTTAAAAACAACTAACAAGACAAAAACAGAAACAAAACAATATATGACATATATTAACACAAAGAAAATATGGCTGAAGTAAGAAATTCATTGTGAGTAATAACACTGAATGTTAATGGATTAAATTCACCACTCAAGAGAACCATATTGGCAGAATGGATAAGGAAATATGATCCATCTATATGCTGTCTACAAGAAACCCACCTTCGACCCAGGGATTCAAGGAGGCTGAAAGTGAAGGCTGGAAAACAATTTTACAAGCTAACAATAGCCAAAAAAGGGCAGGAGTAGCTATTCCAATATCAGACAAAATAGACTTTAAATGCAAAACTATTGTAAGAGACAAAGATGGACAATATATATTAGTAAAAGGGGTAATCTCTCAATAAGAGAGAACATTCATAAACATGTATGCACCTAAACAGGGTGCCTCCAAATACATGAGGCAAACTCTTGAAAAACTAAGTAGAGAAATAAATGCCTCGGCAATTATAGTGGAGGATTTTAATACTACCATTATCACCATTAGACAGAAAATCTAGACAGAGAATCATTAAAGAAACAGAGACTCTGAACAATACATTAGAGGAACTGGACTTAATAGACATATTCAGAAACTACACCCAAATACAGGAGGATTTACATTCTTCTCGAGTGCACATGGGTCATGCTCCAAGATAGACCACATGCTACACAAAAGAACAACTCTCAATGAGTTCAGAAGGATTGAGATTATACAAAGTAATTTCTCTGACAACAATGGAATGAAATTGGAAATCACTAAGGGGCAGAGAAACAGATTAAGCTCAAAGATATGGAAGTAAAACAATACAAGCTTAGGCAAAGAGTGGTCCAAGGAGTGAATCTCAAAAGAAATCAGGAACTACCTTGAAACTAATGAAAATGATGACACAACATATCAAAACCTATGGGATGCAGTGAAAGTTGTCTTGAGATGGAAGTTCATAGCCATAAATACACATATTAAAAAAGAAGAAAGAGCTATCATTGAAGACCTAACTGCACACTTGGAGGAATTGGAAAAACAACAACAAATTAAACCTAAAGGAAGTAGAAAGAAGGAAATAACAATGATTAGAGCAGAACTAAATGAAATAGAGAATAAGAAAGCACTAGAAAAAATAAACAAAACTAAAAGCTGGTTTTTCAAGATCAATAAAATTGACAAATGCTTAGCCAGGCTAACAAAGAAAAAGAGAGAACAGATACAAATACACAGAATAAGGAATTAGCAAGGGGATATCACTACTGACACGATAGAAATAAAGAGTATCAGAAGAGGATACTTTGAAAAATTATATTCCAACAAGCATGATAATTTAGAGGAAATGGACACGTTTGTAGAAAAACACAAACAGCCTACATTGATGAAAGAAGAAATTGATGAACTCAACAGTACAATTACAAGTAAAGAGATAGACTCAGTAATAAAAAAAAAAAAACTCCCAAAAAAGAAGACCCCAGGACCAGATGGCTTCACAGATGAATTCTACCAAACATTCTGGAAAGAACTAACACCAATTCTGCTTAAGCTCTTCCAAAAAATAGAATTAGAAGGAATATTGCCTAACTCATTCTAGAATGTCAATATTACCCTAATACCAAAACCAAAGATACCACAAGAAAGGAAAATTACAGACCAATTTCTCTAATGAACCCAGATGATAATATTCTCAACAAAATACTTACTAATCCCATTCAACAACATACAAAAAGATTATACACCATGAACAAGTGGGTTTCATCCTGGGTATGCAAGGACGGTTCAGTATAAGAAAATCAATCAATGTAATACACCACTTAAACAGATTGAAAGAAAAAAAATCACATGATCATCTCTATAGATGCAGAAAAAGCATTCAACAAAATACAGCACTCTTTCCTGATTAAAACAGTACAAAAGATAGGAATAGAAGGAAACTTTCTGAATATGATAAAGGGTATATATGAGAAACCCAAAGCTAACATCATCTTTAATGGTGAAATCCTAAAAGCCTTCCCTCTGAGATCGGGAACAAGACAGGGATGCACATTATCACCAGTCCTATTTAACATTGTCTTAGAAGTACTAGCTCAAGCACCGAGAAGAGATGTAAAATACCAATTGTCATCAAAGAAGTAATTTGGGGATCTCATTTTGAGATAATATTACGGCTCAGATTACATGAAGACTAAACTTAACAGCAGAAGAGACAGTGAAAATATTCCAAATCCAGCTCACTCTAATACCTGAATAATATGCATTCAATTCTGAACTGACATAAGACTTCATGATGCTTCCAAGTATAAGAGTCAGAAAAGGATCAGAAAGAAGTCATCTCTGAGGCTACTTATATTGTAAAATGAAGAAAAGTCACTATGACTATTTTAAATTACTTTTTGTTTGTTACAGATGTCATGGTTCTAATTAGTTTTTCCCTGTCCACTTTAGGTATGTTAAAATCCCTCAGGTGGTATCTTACATGGCTTTCAGGAGTATTGTGGTGGAGTATATTAAAAATCTCCCTGTTAGAACTGACTTAGGAAGAGGAAAGTTGAATAAGTAGATAAATGTTCACAGCCACAGATGATGGAAGACTTAGAGGATGGAACTTTGAGAGAAAGGAAATATTAATGAATAGTCAAACAAAAAAAAAGTCTGTGTAACAGTTAATATGTAAGCTTAATATTTAAAAGTTAATCGCCCATGTTCCATAAATCATCTCATTTTAGGGACATGTAAAACAACCATACTTTCATTCAAAGCATTTTTGTCTTGGAAAAAAGATTCTTGGCTGATAGGATTTCTCCCCCAAACAGAATGATTCCCAGATGTTATTTTTATCCTAGTGATGCTGAAACAAACAGTCACTGAATTTTTCCTCCTGGAAGTTACAGACATCCAAGAGCTGCAGTCTCTTCTCTTTGTGTTTTTTTTTCTCACTATCTACCTCAGCAGTGTGGCTGGGAATGGGGCCATTCTGATGTTCATCATCTCTGACCCAAAATTTTGTTCTCTTATGTATTGCTTCCTGGGAAACCTCTCATACCTAGATATCTGCTACTCTATGGTGATGCTGCCAAAGATGCTGGAGAACTTAGTCTCTTCACTCAAAGCAGTTTCTTTCTTTGGATGCATAAGCCAGCTGTATTTCTTCCACTTCCTGGGCAGCACAGAGTCCTTGTTGTTGGGTGTGATGGCCTTGACCACTTACTGGCTATCTGCAAACCACTTCATTACACTGTCATCATGAATCATCAGCTCTGAATCTAGATGGCAAGCACAGTCTGGGTCATTGGTTTCTTCCATGCCCTGCTGCACTCCATAATGACTTCTTGCTTTAAAATCTGTGATTCCAACCATATCTGTCACTTCTTCTGTCATATTAAGGCATTGTTGGAACTGGCCTGTGGGAATACTGACCTCAACCAGTGGTTGATTAATTTTGTCAGAGGCAACATTAGCATGGGCCCCTTCTTTCTGACACTTTTCTCCTATTTCTATATTCTCAGCTATCTCTTCTTCAAGAATCTTTCTTGTAGAATGCTTCAGAAAGCCCTGGTCACTTGTGCCTCTCACTTCGTGGTTGTTATTCTTTCCTACATTCTTATTCTCTTCACCTACATTCATCCTGCTTCAGGCAGCTCCAGAGACGAGGATGCAGTCACGTACAGTTCAGTCACTCCTGTACTAAATCCACTGATCTATACCTTGAGGAACAATGAGGTGAATCAGGCATTGTGTAGGGTGATCAGAAACAAGTTCTGACTAGAAGCAATTTCAGAAATCTTCTGATGCACAAATAGGCAAGCAAAGAGAAAGTTGAGATTTGAATGTGTACCTTGTCTCAAAGAATTTATAATATATATATAAAAAGGGAATGGGTACAAAAAATAAATGGAATGTCTAGTCTAGGTGTAATAAACAATATATTCCTAGGTAACAAAAGAAAAACCTGAACTCATGGACACTGGCGCTGAAACCTTAATGGAGAGTTTGTTTTAGGATATCAGTTGCTATACTTAATTTGGTATATATTCTAATGTACACTTGTTTGAAATCAGATAAAGTAATATGCCTATATTACTCATGGGAATAGAATTAGGGTGTTTATCTGTGTTTTCTTTCTTGAGTAACACATTTTTATGTGAGCAATGAATTACTATTATTAGTAATCTTATTATTGTTTTCCTTATTAAATTTTGAGTAATAAGATTACTCAACAATTACTCAACTCTAAAGCAACTACAAATGTACTTATGAGTTAAGTGGGAATTTTAAAAGTTATGTCATGTTTTTTTCTTCTTCTAGCAGGGAAAGTAATAAATAATTAAAGCCAATGACATTGTAATCAATAATTAACAGAAATAAAATAACCAATGATTCATCTAAAGTATACTGGAACCTCTCTATCCAGAGATCCTTTGGTGTTCATCTAGACAAACTGTAAAAGAATCCTGTGAAATCACATAAAACTGAAGGCATTTTGAAAAAAACTCTGAAAAATTCCATTTGTCTAATGATGTATTATTTACGTTTTGCTTGGACATGGAAAATTATGACATTCAAAACCCTTTCAACTTTTTGTTTTACTTTTTGACAGGTTGTGTTGTAATATGCTTTAATCCTAGTGAAATAGGAGAAATTCATTAAAATATTGTATTGTTTTCCTTTCCTGGGAACAAATTCATACAAATTAAAGCAATAAAGTCATAGTTGCTGAGATGATTCTGAAGCAAATGGACAAAAGGTAAGATATTCTTCACTTTGAGGTACCTGTAATTTACAAATGATACTAAAATGCTGAGGAATTGCCAGCAGCTTAATGTATTTATTTATTTATTTACTTTATTAGAAATTTCAAGGTTTTTATTTAATAGTTAATTAAAAATACATTTTTATCCTTTATATCACTTAATTGTATTTAAATAAAATTTTATTTTACCTGAATTTGCCACATCCAATAGCTAGTCAAACCATATTTTTTATTTTCGTACTTGATTTTTGTGGCCCACCTCTCTAAATCCTTTAATTTCTTGACATTTCTACAAAAACTTAAAAGTGTTCTAAGAATGGGGGAACATTTTTATGTATTTAGAAAGTCACACAGTCAGACAAGACTCTGAAAATAAATTTTGAAATGTTGGGCTGCCTATTCAAGAATCTGCATTCACTTTTGCAGACCCAATTGACCCTGGAGAAGGGGAATATGCATATCTTTTAAGGTGTATTAGACACCTGATTTGATTGACATTGATCCTCTGAGAGTCTAGGAATCATGGGTCACCTGTGAGAGGGGTATACAGAGGTCATGTAATAAACAGAGTCATGTTTAAAATCTCTTCTACAGCAGATCTTCTGGTACTGCAGACACACCCAATAGTCATTGATCCAACTACAAATGGTGTAATTGGGATTAATCCATACTTGGCAATTAGAGAAACGCTACACCAGGTTTTTCATTGTGGGAAATGGGTTATCACACTGAGGGAGATTAAGTGGAAGGAAGCCTTTTAAACTTCCCCCACAATCTGGCTAAGGTGTAATAATGACAGTAGATATCCCAAAGCATTTTAACTAAAGAAGAATAAGCACTAGATCCACCTATAAAATATTAAGACTCACAATAAAGTCATCAGTTTATATACAATTTGTTGTTGCCATAAAAAGAGAAAAATCAATGGAACAAAGTACAATGTGTGATAACAGGTTGAATATTTATAGAGCTATGACGTGCTTTAGAAATGGCATCACACAGCTGTAAACAATAGCTAGTTGTCTGACACCACAGAGAAAAAGCAGAGCTAATTCTTGGTGATTATCTCACAGCATAAGTAAGCTAAACTCTAAGAGGACTTAGAGATGCACATAGCAAATCTAAAATCCTAGAGCTAGTCAACAGAACAGCTACATAAATGATGAGACTAGAAAAATTCAGGGTCCCTAGATTAAAAATTATGAAGAATTTCAGGACAGTTATTGCAAATCACTCAGCCAAGAGAGAAGCCCTTCACAGCATAAGGTTTTTGCATGTGCTGCGGTCAATTTTCCAGAAGTCTAGCAGACTAACAAAATTTAAGAACATATCGTGAGGACTTGAGGACAACTACTTCATAAATAACACCCCGAATGAAAATAAAATGAAGAAAATTGCTGGCCATGGTTTCATCATAATGGATTTTCAGTCCAAAAGGGGAAAGAGTTAAAATTGAGATGGTTACATTTTAAAAGAATAGATGACCTGGCTGGTGTCCCTAGAACTCGAAAGCCTTAGTTCCAATCTTAGTCCCACAAATGATCTCAAAAAAAACTGAGAGAAACAAGAAGAGGTCCAAAACAAGGGAGTGGTCCCAGAGCAAAACTCAGTCCTCCTGCATCCCTACTGCGCAATCCCAGCCCCTGCCGCCCACACCGAGGAGCCCACCAACCACGTCCAACAAGGAGAAACACCTGTTCAACCCCAAGTTAGTGGCCAAATAACTGAGCAGGTTTGCCAAGAAATGAGACGAGGAGGAGAAGGCCCTTTAGAAGAACAAGATCAAAAAGGCCATTGGAAAGGCAGGAAGGAAGTTGCGAGGAAACGCGTTACACCAGAAGAACCCAGAGGTGAATTCCTGCCAGGTACAGTACGGGTTGACGCGGTGGCTGCCAGAGTACAGACCGGGTGGCTTAGTCGGTGGATGCGACGTTGAAGACCGTGAATCTGGAGCAGATCTCCGCCCCGATGGACTAATTTGTGCACCAATCTGAGACGCTGGCCGCAGGAAATGGAGGGACTGTGGAGCTGACCACATTGCAGAGCTTGGTGGACACCCTGCTCCAGATGGCAGGCGAGGCCGACCTCGACCTCGGTATGGAGTTGCTGCAGGGACAGCCCGGGTCTGTGAGCACCAGTGTGGCCTCGGACGAGCAGGATGAGCTCCCCCAAGACTGGCCTTCTGCGGGTCAGGGGTGATAACAGAACCCACCCGTGCCTTCCCGGTCACAGACGCCTTCGGACAAACAGCGATCCACCGCCTGCCCTCTGTATATGATGGAGACACGGTACTCTAGAAACTGAACATGCCTAAATGCCGAAATGCTCTCTATTTTAGATTCTTCTGACTTTGGGTTTACAGTGCTCACCAGATACGTTAAGAAATGCCAGGCTTTCTCCACTCAATTGAATTTTATAGTTCTGTATAGCTTGTGATGTGAATTTTTATAGCTGCCTTGGACAGAACTAACTAATTTGAAGTATATCAATCTTCCTCATAAATTTGGTTAAAACACTAGTTTCCATCTACTCAATTTTCTGCATGGAATTACTCAAATTGAAGGGTATTTTGTTTTTGTTTAAATTTAGAGTAACTGATAATAAGTATAATTAACAGGTGGTGCATAAAAATTAAAGTGGGAATAAAATTGGCTTGATTACTTGACTCATTCATCATATTTCATGGGCACTATTCCTATGTATTCTATGGATTCCTTTGTTTTTGTCTGTTTTTTTGGGTGGGGGCATTAAAGCTAGACTACCATTGACTGTTTGTTCTCCTAACCTGTTTTGCATAGTCCTCTTACTGCTTACATTCTATAAGATTCTCATGTAATAATTGTCTTTGCAAAACTGGAAAAAATGTCAACTTCTTTATGGGCAAAATTAAGTTTGTTCATTTACATTTTCTGTTTATATAGAGTATTTACACATTTCTAGTTGTCTTCCTATTTCTACCAACTCTTTACTTAGATTTCTTAAAAATCATGTAATTAGCATGGCAGTCATATTGCTTACTTTAACATTGCCAAAACACTGCTGATTGATTTGGGAAAACCCTGGGACTCTGTATTTTTAGGTATTATTCTTAAAAACCAAAGGTAGAAATAAAATTAGAATTGTATTTTATGTTCTGATAACTTGCATTTATTTGTCTTAAAGCACCAACACTTAGAGAACCTTGGATGTATTTTTTTTTTTAAATATTTTACTTAGCTGTGCAAAAAACTAAAATATAGATCCAGCCACTTGGAAGTCTGGGAAGAGGCAAAGTGGTGGGAATGGTCAGCAAGCCTAACTCCATATGGTTGAAGCCCAGCTGTCATTCCTTCAGTCTACATGGGAAGAGCTGTGTGTTCTCAGACTGAAAAGTGCAATGAAAGCCTCAGAACATGGACAACAGTGGCTTGCTTTTACCTTTGCAAGTATATTAATCTAAGTAAATGTTTTTTTTTAAATCCTTTCTCGCAATGGAAAGATTATTCCCTCAGAGAATTCCAGTGTTTCAAAAAGTAATTATAGGGATCCTCCTGAGTCCTTTGAAACAGTCTTAACTAACTATTCACCATTGTAATGTATTTCCTGGTATGAATGAGCTTGTTTAAGAAAAAATAAGTAACAAATGAATGCAGATGAGGACTGAGCCTCATATTTAAGTTTTTCTACCAGGAACACTAGTTGATTTTTTGGCCAGCAACTTTTCTCTAGAAATTACACATCCCCTCTTATCCTTAAGGTTGCAAAAGAACCATGCAGCCATGTGTGGGCTCAGAATGAGTCTTAACCTTACTTTAGACTGGAAAAAATTAATTACAACTTAAAAATAGTTTAGTGTTCAACCCTTTGGTAAATTGAAGGGCCATCTATGTCTGATAGTCAGTGCAGTCAGCTCAGGAATTTGGACCCTTCCCACTGGACCCTAATCTGGTATGTTCCCCAGTGCGACTGAGTTAGACTCAAAAGTGGTTTCCCTATGCATGACTCTTTTGTCTTTCTATTTGAACCTATAATTAGTACTAGAGTTGCTAGGTATACATACAAGAGACTTAAATCTTTGGGTTGTCCTTGTGCCAGCTAGGCCTTGAATCTCAGTGGAGCTGCAACACTTACTCTCCAGTTCAATGGACTCACCGACGACAACTAATGGGGAAGAGATGATTGACAAACAACTTACCATGGAACTGAGAGTGCCTACAACTGCCAGCAAAAGAGTCCCATCTATCAGATGTATGGGATAAAATCCCCCTCAATTAATGGTAGAGTGGGCATCAGCATCATCATCTCAGAGTCCTCAGGATTGGGAAATGAACTATTGATTAAAATAAACTTACTAGTATTCTGCTATAGACTTATTTTGATTCTAACAATGGAAGAAATACTATTTTTGTGGAGGCAATTATCCATGGATGTTCTGCAGTTAGAGAGATGGAAAAGCAGGTATTATAGAGGGGCATTTTCAGGACTTGGGAATCATCCTGAATGACATTACAATGCCAGATACAGGCCACTATATAAACGGTCATAACCTACAGAGTTGAAAGGGAGAGAGTGTAAACTACAATGTAAACTATAGTCCATGCTTAGTGGCAATGCTCCAAAATGTGTTTATCATTTGCAATAAATGTACCCCAGTGATGAAGGATGTTGCCAATGTCAGAAAATGTGGGGGGTGTGGGGAGTGGGGTATATGGGAATGCTCTTTCTATTCTCTGTAACATTTATGTAATCAAAGTATCTTTTAAAAATAAAAAAGTGAAAAAGACAAAAATACACAAAAAAAAATCACATTGCACCCATTATTTCCTCTCCTTTGCAGTTGATGAAAGGTTGAAATATAAATCACATAAATTTATCAAGTAAATAATTTTAAACCATAAAAAAGGAAACCGAGTCATTTACTTAGCAACTCTGAGACTCAGTTTTCTTCACATAAAATTAGAATGGTATCAGTACTCCATTCACTGGGTTTCTATAAGAATTAAATGAGATAATACATATTGTGGATCAGAATAATAACTTACACATTGACGGTTATTTAATTATATCATATTTGCAGCATGGAAATAACAAAGAATTATTAATGCAATGACTATACACTTAACTCTCCTAGAAATCAACAAGAATATAAAATCAATAGAAAAAAATTAGGCAAAGAATATGGAATTACTAACAGGTATTAGAAAGTTTGACTAGATATCAAAATCACACAGAGATACTCTGTGGCTAAATGATTGAGGTTTTATTACTAAAGAATACAGCAAGAAGGAGAATACAAAATGTAGATACCATCACCATTTCCTCAAGCAAGGAAATGTGAGCTTTTGGAACCATTTATTAAACGAGATAATTTAGTATTCTTAGCAAAAGCAAATAGTCATATTCAGCAGGAACAGAAACCAATACTTCTATTGATTCATCTTTCCTTGTTTTCCTTAACACTAATGTAGTAAACAATGAGGTTGTTAAATGTAATTATCTGATGGTTCAGATCAATAGGATGTGGCTGCTCCCCATTCCCTAGCTCATATGGCCAATTTTCTTTCCACTCTATACAGAAGAGTATTTTCCAAGGGAGTACCCAATATGAGTAAGTGAATCCACACCTCTGTCTTAGGAAATCAAAGTAAATCTGACTAAGGAAATGTATAAGGCAATTGAACTTAGGTGTTATCCATGGTGCTGAATCCAAGGAAAATGCATTGGAAGGGGAGAAAAAAGCAAGAATGGGGAAACGAAAGAAGTTCAATAAAGAAATTCCCCAAAGATGCCACTTCATATTGTAGGTACAAGGAACATCCTATTTATTCTTACAACATTCTTCCTGGCATCCAGGGGGCACTCTCTCTCCGTATTTTTGTTTCTAGCTATCTGGGGTTCATATGAAGGCAAGCAGATTTCTGAAAAGGAGAAAGAAGTTTTTAAAGATAAACTATGCTACAACCCAACCTGAATTATCATGTTAAACAATGTTCTCCTATTTATAGCACTGAAACTGTAAACTTAAAAAGCTTTGTTGCCTGTAATTCTGAATGCTTGGTAATTAGGAATGAGATGGAACACTAGGAAATTGCCTATATAAACTAACTGTAGTGAGCGATTTGTTTTCCTACTAGTACTAAAGTTAAGTGCCCAGGATTTAAAAAAGTTTTCCAATATTATAGTATAGCAGACAGCTTCTTGAGATTATAAGTTATGGAGAAACTTTAATTCCATAATTTTTTCAGTATCTCATTTTCAATTCAGCATGACTGGTACTCTAGACATTTTCCAAAGCAAGTCTGTAACCTATAAATATTAAAATTGTCATAAAATCATTTACCAAAGAGGAGTCTGATTTCTAGTTTTCTTCAAACGTTTGGAAAAGATTTTTTCATCAATAGGTTTTGATGCAATTATATTTTGTGACTCAGAGACTCAAAAATGATATTGGGCTTATCATCACTATTTCAAACAAGGATGGTAAAAACTTTAATTACTCTAAACATACATGGCTTTGAATAATCTTTTCTGAGAGTTTTGAAAGCAACTCTTAATAGATGTGCATTAGACACTAGATAATTTCTCCAAATTTCTTCCATCTATAATATGATGGCTTCCCTAAAAGTGCTTTCAAGTTCATTCAATTTTTTACTCTAGTAATATCAAATCATTTTCTTCTCCCCTCAATGATTTCTATACCTTAAATGATTCCCTCACTTTAGAAAACTTCTCACTATCTGCATCTCCAACTGTAATTCCTTGCAGGTTCTGTTCTTTTATCAGTTCCTCCCACTTCTCTACAGTTCTTTTATATCATTGTTTCTTCCTTCATAATAGCAGCCAAATGATTACATCTGGAAATGAAAAGTTTGAAGATGAAGCTACACCAAAAAGTATGTCTGCTTTTATGAGTGTACCTAAAGGAGATAATGTTAGGAACTGGACAAGTAATTGAACAAAAAAGATTCAAATATTTGTCTGTCTTCTGTATACAGTTCAAATTTAGTCAAATATTGAACCTTATCATAATTAACTTATTTCCATTTCTGCAAGTGTTTTTACATCACTGAAGAAAACATATTATTTCAATTCTGCAAAAGAAATGAAAACTAATGCATTACTTTTTTAGGAAACATGAGTTTGTTTGATGAAAAAAGGGGCATAAAGAGAAAACACATTATTCATTTTATAAGATCTGGAAACTGTGGGAGTTTGGAGATACTGATCTAAGGCAGACAGACTTCTATGGTACAATTTTAATGGAATTACACATGAAGAAGGTACATTTCAAATTCAGTGGAGGTAGATTATACCTTAATATCTGATGAGTGAGTTTATTTGAATAAAATTAAAACAGGACATAAGGAAATAAGTATAAAAGAAGAGAAGATTTCTAGGCGGATGAAGTCTTGAATACCTCAAGGAGATGTAAGTGCTGTGTGATCTAAAAGAGATACTCTTGAGTCCATCAAAGGAAGGATTCTTACCTAGGATGCAGGTATCTTGAAATGGAAAAGATTCCCTGGGAAAACAGAGAAGAAATGTAAAATACCATTTGTTATCAAGAAGTAATTTGGTGATCCTGATTTGAGATAATATTAAGGCTCAGATTATATGAAGACTAATTTACTAGATGGGGCAGTGAAAAAATTCCAAATATACTTTAGGGTAATATCTGAATAATGTGGGCTCAATTCCAACCTCAGATAAAACTTCACGATGCTTCCAAGTATATGAGTCAGGAAGGGATAAAAAAAGAGGTCACCACTGAGGCTACTTACATTATAACACAAAGAAAAATCAGTATGACTATTTTAAATCATTTTTTATTTATTACAGATGTCATGGTTCTGATTAGTTCATCCCTGTCCACTTTCTATAAGTTAAAATCATTCAGTTATATTCTTAATTGGCTTTCTTTTACTTTTTTCTTTATTAGACAAGTTATGGATTTTCAAAAGAATCATGCATAAAATAAAGGATACACATATTCCACCCTATTAACAACTTGCTTTGGTGTAGAATTATTGATAAAAAATATAATAGTACTTTCTTATAATTACACTTTAACTATAGTCCGTGTTTTATTTTATTTTATTTATTTATTTATTTTTCTTTTTTTATCTGGCATATATTTTTTTTAATTGTGGGTAAAAATCAAATTTTTCACAATACATATCAATATTTGTAAAATGATATATAAATACATATGCATATATGTGCATTTGTTTACATAAATGTTATTTGTTATAT
>JAQZBX010007651.1:0-49967 GCA_029593785.1 Cabassous unicinctus | reverse complement strand
GCTCCTATCAGATATATGATTGCCAAATATTTTCTCCCATTGGGTAGGCTGCCTTTTTATTTTCTTAATAACATCCTTTGAGGTGCAGAAGTTTTGAATTTTGACGAAATCCCATTTATCTATTTTTTCTCCTGCTGCTCATGCTTTAGCTGTGAAGTTCATGAAACCGTTTCCTAATACTAGGTCCTGTATATGCTTCCCTACATAATCTTCCAAGGTCTTTATGGTTTTGGCTCTTATATTTAAATCTTTGACCTAACTGGAGTTGATTTTTGTATAAGGTGTGAGATGGTATTTTCCTCTCATTCTTTTGGATATGGATATCGAGTTCTCCAAGCACCATTTCTTAAAGAGGCCATTCTCTCCCAATTGAGTGGGCTTGGTGGCCTTGTTGAATATCAGATGATGGTATATGCGAGGATCTATATCAGAACTCTCAATTTGGTTCCCTTGGTCAGTAGGTCTATCCTTGTGCCAATTCCATGCGGTTTTGATCACTGTAGCTTTGTAGTATGCTTTAAAGTCAGGTAATGTGATACCTCCAAGTTCATTTTTCTTTTTCAGTATGTCTTTGTAAATTCGGGGCCTCTTACCTCTCCAAATATATTTTGTGGTTAGTTTTACCAGTTCCTTTAAAAATACAGTATTGATTTTTATTGGGATTGCATTGAATCTATAGATTAGTTTGGTAGGATAGACATCTTGATGAGGTTTTGTCTTCCTATCCATAAACAGGGAATATTTTTCCATTTATTCAAGTGTTCTTTGATTTCCTTTAATAGTGTTTTGTAGGTTTCTGTATATAAGTCCTTTACATCTTTAATTAAATTTATTCCGAGTTATTTGATTCTTTTAGTTACTATTTTAAATGGTGTTGTTTTCTTGATTTCCTTCGCAGGTTGCTTGTTATTGGTTTACAGAAATGCTACTGATTTTTGAGCATTAATCTTGTAGCCTGCAACATTACTGAAGTCATTTATAAGTTCTAGAAGCTTTTTTGTAGATTTTTAAGGGCTTTCTTTGTATAAGATCATGTCATCTGGAAATAATGAGATTTGACCTTCTTCCTTTCCAATGTGGATGCCTTTTATGTCCTGTTCTTGCCTCAGTGCTTGGGCAAGAACTTCTAAGACAATGTTAAATAGGAGTGGTGATAGAGGGCATCCTTGTCTTGTTCCCAATCTCAGATGGAAGGCTTTTAGGATTTCATCATTGAAAATAATGTTGGCTTTTGGTTTTTCATATATACCTTTTATCATATTCAGAAAGTTTCTTTCTATTCTTATCTTTTGTAGTATTTTTATCAGGAAAGTGTGCTGTATTTTGTCGAATGATTTTTCTGCATCTATAGATATGATCATGTAATTTTTTTCTTTCAATCTGTTTATGTGGTGTACTACATGGATTGATTTTCTTATATTGAACCATCTTTGCATACCCTGGATGAAACCCACTTGGTCATGGTGTATAATCCTTTTGATATGTTGTTGAATGCGATTTGCAAGTATTTTGTTGAGGATTTTAGCATCTGGGTTCGTTAGAGAAATTGGTCTGTAATTTTCCTTTCTTGTGGTATCTTTGTTTGGTTTTGGTATTAGGGGAATGTTAGCAGCTAAGAATGAGTTAAGCAATATTCCTTCTACTTCCATTTTTTGGAAGAGCTGAAGCAGAATTGGTGTTAGCTCTTTCCAGAATGTTTGGTAGAATTTAGCTGTGAAGCCATCTGGTCCAGGGCTCTTCTTAGTTGGGAGGCTTTTGATGACTGAGTCTATTTCTTTACTTGTAATTGGCAGTTGAGTTCATCAATTTCTTCTTTCATCAATGTAGGGTGTTTGTGAGTTTCTAGAATCTTGTCCTTTTCCTCTAAATTATCATTCTTTTTGACATATAATTTTTCAAAGTATCCTCTTATGATACTCTTTATTTTGTTGGGGTCTGCAGTGATATTCCCTTGCTCATTCCTTATTTTGCGTATTTTAATATTTTCTCTCTTTTTCTTTGATTGTCTGGCTAAAGGTTTGTTAATTTTATTGATATTCTTGAAGAATCAGCTTCTGGTTTTGTTTATTGTTTCTAGTGCTTTTTTATTCTCTATTTCATTTAGTTCTGCTCTAATCTTTGTTATTTCCTTCATTCTACTTCCTTTTGGTTTAATTTTTTGTTGTTTTTCCTATTCCTCCAGTGTGCAGTTAGTTCTTCAATTTTAGCTCTTTCTTATTTTTTAATATGTGAATTTATGTCTATGAACTTCAATCTCAGGACTGCTTTTGCTGCATCACATAGTTTTTGATATGTTGTGTTGTCATTTTCATTAGTTTCAAGGTAGTTGTTGATTTCTTTTGAGATTTCCTCCTTGGCCCACTGTTTCTCTAAGAGTGTGTTGTTTACATTCCATATCCTTGTGCTTAATCTGTTTCTCTGGCCCTTAGTGATTTCCAATTTCATTCCATTGTGGTCAGAGACAATACTTTGTAAAATCTCAATCTTTCTGAATTCATTGAGAGTTGTTCTGTGGCCTAGCATGTGGTCTATCTTGGAGTATGTTCCATGTGCACTTGAGAAGAATGTAAATACTGCTGTATTTGGGTGGAGTGCTCTGTATATGTCTATTAAGTCCAGGTCTTCTAATGTATTGTCGAAAGCCTTTGTTTCTTTAGTGATTCTCTGTCTAGATGTTCTGTCTAATGATGATAATGATGTGTTAAAGTCCTCTGCTATAATTGTAGAGGCATTTATTTCTCCACTTAGTTTTTCCAGGGTTTTCTTCATGTATTTTGAGGCACCCCGATTAGGTGTATAAATGTATATGATTGTTCTCTCTTCTTGAAAGATTACCACTTTTACTAATATATAGTGTCCCTCTTGGTCTCTTATGTTGGTTTTGCTTTTAAAG
Organism: Cabassous unicinctus; assembly: GCA_029593785.1. NCBI lineage: Eukaryota > Metazoa > Chordata > Mammalia > Cingulata > Chlamyphoridae > Cabassous > Cabassous unicinctus. Next base: position 47,074 of record JAQZBX010007651.1, on the reverse strand, counting down.
TCTATTTTGTCTGATATTAGAATAGCTACTCCTGCCCGTTTTTGGCTATTGTTAGCTTGTAAAATGATTTTTCAGCCATGCACTTTAATCCTCCTTGAATTCCTGGGTCAAAGGTGAGTTTCTTGTAGACAGCATATAGATGGATCATATTTCCTTAACCATTCTACCAATCTGTGTCTCTTGATAGGTGTATTTAGTCCATTAACATTCAGTTTTATTACTCATAAGGAATTTCTTATTTCAGCAATTTTCCTTTGGATAAATGTATGTCATTTGTTGTTTTATTTTTATTTTTTGTCATGTTATTTGCTTTTAAACTATCCTCCAACTCTCTCGCCCTTGTTTTTTCCTTTCAACTTATAGAACTTCCTTCAGTGTTTCTTGAAGTGCAGGTTTCTTATTGACATACCCTCTTAATTTCTGTTTATCCGTGAATATTTTAATCTCTCCATCATTTTTGAATGCCAGTTGTGCTGGGTAGAGAATTCGTGGCTGGAATATTTTTCTTTTAGTATTTTGACTATGTCATACCACTGTCTTCTTTCCTCCATGGTTTCTGCTGAGAAATCAACACTCAATCTTAGTGTGCTGCCCTTGTATGTGATGGTTCGCTTTTCTTTTGCTGCCTTGAGTAATTTCTCTTTGTCTTTAGCATTGGACATTTTGACAAGTATGTGTCTTGGAGTTGGCCTGTTGGCATTTATACTGTTTGGAGAGTGCCTTGCTTCCTTTATCTGCTCATCCATCTCTCCCATTAGGGTTGGGAAGTTTTCAGTCATCATTTCCTTCAACACTTCTTCTATTCCCTTTCCCTTCTCTTCTCCTTCTGGGATTCCCATAATGCATATGTTTTAGCATTTTGTGTTGCCGGGAAATTCCCTGAGTCCCTGCTGGATTTTTTCTATCTTTTTATATATTTGTTCTACTATCTGTTTGGTTTCAGATGTATTGTCTTCCAAATCACTAATTCATTTTTCTGCCTGTTCAAATCTGCAACTATGTGAATCCAGCATCTTTTTGATTTCTTGGATTGTGCCTTGGTCACCATCATGTCCATTATCTTTTTGGGAGTGTTTACACTTTCTTCAGTATGTTCTCCAAGTGTCTTCTTTATATTCTTAATCTCTTCCTTCACTTCTTTAACTTGGTACATAATATTTGTTTGGAAAGCTTCGATTAGTCATTCAATGATCTGCTTCAGTTCCTGGTTTTTAGTTTGTTCATTGGATTGATCCATGTTTTCCTGTTTCTCAGTGTGGTTTTAATGTTTTGTTGCCCTCTAGTCATAATTTTATCTTGATGGATTTATTCAGTTGATTAGCTTCTCTCTCTGCTCTAGAGTTTTATTTAGTTGGTGGTTCTGTGTGTGTGTAAAGTATTCTCCTTGATAATTTTTCTTCTTATTTTATTTTCTTGGTCCTTTCTATGTTCCCTTGAAGGCAAAGGATTAGATCTGGAGGTATCAAAAGTCGTGGAAAGGAAGAAGAGTAATAGTAATATTGCTAAAAGTTAGAAGAAAGTCCAAATAAGACATAATGGAGTGACTATTTAACTCAAGTAGGCAGTATAGAGTAATAGGAAATAAAGTGGAGTACCTATTATGGATTGGGAAACCAAATATAGGAATATACATATATAATGATTTGATGGCTAAAATTATGAAGAGGGAGAGAAAGAGTTAATAGAGGGCTAAAAGGAAAGAGTTAATATTAATAAAGAAAGAAGGAAACAAAATAGAGTGAATAGTAATTGACACACTTGAGTTGTGGGTGTATGGAAAAAATGTGAAATTTAATAGCCACAACAGAAAACAGAGGGAAGAATGATGAAGGAGAGATAATAGATTGTTCAGAATACAAAATCAATATATAGGGAGAATGGGAAATTACTGAAGAAGAAGCACAGCAAAGAAGAGAGAAGCTAGGAGCACCTAATTTTTAAAAAATGAAAGAAAGAAGAAAGGGGGAGGAAAGAGGAAAGAAAAGCAGGAGGCAACAAATAAACAGAAAAAGCAAGCAACCACACTGGCAAACAGTCAAACAATGCTAAGGGGGATCAATATTCCCTGGGGTCCTGTGGATCCTCTCAACCCTCTTGTGTTTATCTAACTATTTCCCTGCAGGGTTTTTATATGCAGGTCCTGAAGAAGCTTTTGGCTATTAAGATAAATTAAAAAGAATTTATTTTTCATTTATTAAAGGGACCGTTTTATTTATTTAATTATTTATTTATTTTTTGGCGTAATACTTGACCAAAAATAAGTCCTTCTCTAGACTACCCCCCTCATGGAGGGTGCCCTAACTGGGCTCATGGAAACTAATCATCACTTCCCAATTTCTGCATTCCCTTGGGACACAAAAGTCTGTTTGTCAGTGTAGAAAGCTAAAAATGGCAGACTCCGGCAGAGTCCGCCCTTCTGGATCAGGAACCCTGCATCATAGGGATGTGTGTAAATGAGGTTAACTCTGCAGATTCTCCTCTCCCCTCAGCCTGTCGCTGCTTCAAGCTGTCTTATCTGTTCCCCAAAGTTTTGGGAGTCATCCAGGCAGCCATATCTACAGATAAAATATCCCTTCTCTGCTTTCTGTCAGAACTCTCCCTCTCTTGGAGATTGACCCTCTTCCCAGTTCCACGGCCTGGGGCTAATCCCTGGGCTGATAGGCTAATCAACTCCCTAGAAGATTACACCCTCCCCTCCTCTGGGTGCTGATTCACTGCAGCAGTTTTGTTCCTCTAAGTTTTGGGGGGCTTCAGGAAGCCAAATCCTCAGAAAATAAAACTTTCTTACCAGAATTCCCCCCTCAGAAAATGCCCCCTCCCACTGGGTCGGGTCACCATAGTTACTGGAGGGACAGGAGTCATGTTTCCAACCGGTATTTTTTTCCCCCATAAGGGTGGGGTTCAGCCGACTGTGTTAACCTCCACCGGCAGGCTTAAAACTCAAGATCTCTTTGATTCTGTCCACACCGCCCATCTGTCCAGATAGATGTCCCAAGCTTCTTACTCCACATGCCCACAGCATAGTCCCCAGAGCCGCACCCCATCCACTTTTTGCCATGGACTGGGAGCAATCTGCAGTTGTCCTCCGAAGCCGACACCATCTTGCCTACTGGAGTTTTAAATGAAAACACAGGCATAGCATAAAATAAACACAAAACTCATTTAGTTTTGTAACGTGAAGAAACCACTGCCTTGGCTTAGCCTTAGTTAAAAGATGTGTGTTGACACGTGAGTGAAAGCAAAGTCATAGCAGCAAAACAAACAAAAATCTTACTAACCATTCAAACTTGAATTAACAGCTGCATTTAAGGGAGGAGAAAACACCATCTTAAAGTTGATTGTAAAAGAATACACATGCAAATCAGCCAATGAAATAAGTTTCCTTTTTGGTTTTCTGAAGCAAAAAACTCACTGATTAAACCTGTGTTAAGGAAAAGCAGTGTTTTCGAGTTGATTGTAAATGAAAACACATGTATAGCAGTGTAAGAAACAAGAATCTTACTTAGATTTCCAAAGTGAGCTTTGGAAGAGTAAAAGCACTGTTTGGTCATTCGATGTAAGTGATAACAAGTGAATAGCTGCCAATGTAAGGAGTATATTGCTTAGTTTTGAAAACTGAAGAAACCAGTGTTTTGGCATTGCATTAGGTGAAAGCAGTATTTTTACATTGATAATGAGTGAAAGGAAGTGCACAACAACCAAATAAGTATCTTACTAAACTTTCAAAGTTGAATTAACTGACTCATTCACAGACTGTTAGGTGAAACCAGTGTTTGGAAGATGAATTTAAATGGAAACACAGGCATAGTAGCAAATAAAAGACAAATCTTATTTAGTACTGTAAAGTGAAGAAAACAATGCATTGGCTTAGCATTAGGTAAAATCTGTGGGTTGACATGTAGGTGAAATCATGGACATACCAGGCAAAAAACAAGAATCTTACTTACCTTTCAAACTTGATCTAACGATTGCATTCACAGAATGTTAGGTAAAACCACTGCCTTGAAATTGATTTTAAGTGAATACACATGCAAATCAGCCAATGAAACAAGTTTCCTTTTTGGTTTTCTGAAGCAAAGAACTCATTGCATTCAACAAGCATTCAGGAAAAGCAGTGTTTTCAAGTTTAGTGTAATTGAAAACACATGCTTAGCAGGGGAAAAAACAAGAATCTTACTTAGGTTTCAAACTGAGGAAGCAGCAGCTTCGGCAAATAAAAGCAGTGGTTGAGCATTCGTTGTAAGTGATAACAAATTATTAGTTGCCAATGTAAGGAGTATATTGCTTAGTTTTACAAACTGAAGAAACCACTGTTTTGGCATAGCATTAGGTAAAAGCAGCATTTTTACATTGAAAATGAGTGAAAGAAAGTCCACAGCAACCAAACAAACAAGTATCTTACTTCAGTTTCAAAGTTGAATTAACTTCTACATCCACAGCTTCTTACAGGAAACCAGTGATTTGAAGAAAAATTTAAGTGAAAACAGAGGCATAGAAGCAAATACAAGGCAATTCTGATTTTGTATTGTAAAGTGAAGAAACCACTGCTTTCACTTAGCATAAGATAAAATCCGTGTGATGACAAGTGAGTGAAAGCAAAGACAAAGCAGCCAAACAAACAAGAATCATACGTACCTTTCAAACTCGTAGTAACTACAGCATGCACAGAGAGTAAGGTGAAACCAGTGCCTTGAAACTGATTTTAAGTGAATACACATGCAATTCAGCCAATGAAACAAGTTTCCTTTTTGTTTTTCTGAAGCAAAGAACTCACTGCATTCAACCAGAGTTCATAAAACCAGTGTTTTCAAGTTGATTGTAATTGAAAGCACATACATAGCATTATAAGAAATAAGAATCTTAGTTAGATTTCCAATGTGGGGAACCAGCAGAATTGGCATAGTAAAAGCAGTGTTTTGGCATTCATTGTAAGTGAAAACAAGTGCACAGCTGCTAATATAATGAGTATATTGCTTAGTTTTGAAAACTGAAGAAACCAGTGTTTGACATTGTATTAGGTAAAAGCAGTAATTTACATTGATAATGAATGAAAGCAACCAAAAAGCAGTCTAACAAACAAGTATCTTACTTAACTTTCAAAGTTGAATTAACTGCTACATTCACAGCCTTTTATGGGAAACCAGTGTTTTGAAGATGAAATTAAATGAAAACACAGGCATAACAGTAAATAAAAGACAAATCTTATTGAGTATTTCAGAGTGAAAAAACCAATGCATTGGCTAAGTATTAGGTAAAATCCGTGCTTGACATTTGTGTGAAAGCAAGAACATAGCTGTGAAGCAAACAAGAACTTTGCTTAACTTTCAAAGTTGAATTAACTGCTGCATTCACAACCTGTTATGGGAAACAAGAGTTTTGAAGGTGAATTTAAGTGAAAACACAACCATAGCAGCAAATAAAAGACAAATCTTATTTACAATTGTAAAATGAAGAATCCACTGCATTGGCTTAGCATTAGGTAAAATCCGTGTGTTGACGTGTGTGTGAAAGCAAGGACATACCAGCGAAACAAAGAATCTTACTTACCTTTCAAACTTGAAGTAACTACTGCACTCACAGTGAGTTAGGTGAAACTGGGGCCTTGAAACTGATTTTAAGTGAATACAAATGCAAATCATCCATTGAAACAAGTTTCCTTTTGGTTTTCTGAATCAAAGAACTCACTGCATTCAACCACTGTTGAGGATATGTAGTGTTTTCAAGTTGGATTTAATTGAAAACACATGCACAGCAGTGTAAGAAACAAAAATCTTTCTTAGGTTTCAAAAGTGAGGAACCAGCAGCTTTGGCAGAGTAAAAACAGTGGTTGGTCATGTATTGTAAGTGATAACAAGTGAATAGCTGCCAATGTAAGGAGTATGTTGCTTAGTGTTGAAAACTGAATTAAGCAGTGTTTTGGCAAAGCATTAGGTAAAAGCATTGTTTTTACATTGATAATGAGTGAAAACAAGTTCACAGTAGCCAAATAAGTATCGTAATTCACTTTCATAATTGAATTAAGTGCTGCGTTCACAACCTGTTTGGTGAAACCAGAGTTTTGAATATGAATTTAAGTGATAACACAGCCATAATAGCAAATAAAAGACAAATCTCATTGAGTTTTGTAAAGTGAAGAGACCATTGACTTGGCTTAGCCTTAGGTAAAAGCTGTGTGTTGACATGTGAGTGAAAGCAAGGGCATAGCATCCAAACAAACTAGAATCTTACTTACCTTTCAAACTAGGTGTAACTACTGCATTCACAGAGAGTTAGGTCAAAGCAGAGTCTTGATGTTGAATTTAAATGAATAAACATAGAAATCAGTCAATGAAACAAGGTACTTTTTTTGTTTTCTAAAGTAAAGAACACACTGCATTTAATCAGCCTTCAGGAAAGCAGTGATTTCACGTTGATTGTAATTGAAAACACATGTTTAGCAGTGTTAAGAAAACAGAATCTTACTTAGGTTTCAATAGTGAGTAAACGGCAGCTTTGGCAATGCAAAAGCAGTGTTTGGGTTTTCGTTGTAAGTGATTAACAAGTGAAAGCTGCCAATGTAAGGAGTATATTGCTTAGCTTGAAAAACTGAAGAAACCAGTGTTTTGGCATAGCATTAGGTAAAAGAAGTGTTTTTACATTGATAATGAGTGAAAGGAAGCACACAGCCAGCAAACAAATAATATCTTACTTAAGTTTCAAAGTTGAATTAAGTGCTGCATTCACAGCCTGTTAGGTGAAACCAGAGTTTTGAAGATGAATTTAAGTGAAATCTCAGGCATAATGGCAAATAAAAGACAAATCTTATTTAGGATAGTAATGTGAAGAAATCATTGCATTGGCTTAGCATTAGTTTAAAACCGTTTGTTGAGATGTGAGTGACAGATAGGACACAGTAGCCAAACAAACAAGAATCTTACTTACCTTTCAAACTTGGAGTAACTATTGCATTCACAGAGAGTTAGGTGAAACCAGTGTATTGAAGTTGATTGTAAATGAATACACTTGCAAATCAGCCAATGAAACAAGTTTCCTTTTTGATTGTCTGAAGCAAAGAATTCAATACATTCAGCCAAAGTTAGGGAAAAGCAGTGTTTTCAAGTTGATTGTAATTGAAAACATGTATAGCATGGTAAGAAACAAGAATCTTACTTAGATTTCCAAAAGGAGGAACCAGCAGCTTTGGCATGGTAAGAGCAGTGTTTTCACATTCCTTGTAAGTGAAAGCAAGTGCATAGCTGCCAGTTTAATGAATATATTGCTTAGTTTTGAAAACGGAAGAAACCAGTGTTTTGACATAATATTAGGTAAAAGCAGTGTTTTTACATTGATAATGAGTGAATGAAGCGCATAGCAGCCAAACAAACAAGTATCTTACTTAACTTTCAAAGTTGAATTAACTCCTGCATTCACAGCCTTTTACAGGAAACCAGTGATTTGAAGAAAATTTTAAGTGAAAACAGAGGCATAGAAGGACATACAAGGCAATTCTGATTTTGTATTGTAAAGTGAAGAAACCACTGCTTTTGCTTAACATAAGATAAAATCCGTGTGATGACAAGTGAGTGAAAGCAAAGACATAACAGCCAAACAAACAAGAATCATATGTACCTTTAAAACTTGAAGTAACTACAGCATGCACAGAGAGTAAGGTGAAACCAGTGCCTTGAAATTGATTTTAAGTGAATACACATGCAATTCAGCCAATGAAACAAGTTTCCTTTTTGGTTTTCTGAAGCAAAGAACTCACTGCATTCAACCAGAGTTCAATAAAACTGGTGTTTTCAAGTTGATGGCAATTGAAAACACATGTAAAGCATTGTAAGAAACAAGAATCTTACTTAGATTTTTAAATTGAGGACCCGGAAGGTTTGCCAATGTAAAAGGAGTGTTTTGACTTTCATTGTAAGTGAAAATAAGTGCATAGCTGTCAATGTAATGAGATTATTGCTTAGTTTTGAAAACTGAAGAAACCAGTGTTTTGACATAATAATAGTAAAAGCAGTGTTTTTACATTGATAATGAGTGAAAGAAAGTGCATAGCTGCCAAACAAACAAGTAGCTTACTTAACTTTCACCGTTGAATTAACTTGTGAATTCACAGCCTGTTATGGGAAAGCAGTGTTTTGAAGATGAATTTAAGTGAAAACACAGGCATAGCAGCAAATAAAAGACAAATCTTATTTAGTTTTGTAAAGTGAATAAACCACTGCATTGGATAAGCCATAGGCAAAACTGTGTGTTGACATGTGAGTGAAAACAAGGGCATAGCAGGCAAACAATGAAGAATCTCACTTAATTTATAATCTTGAAATAACTACTGCATGACAGAGTGTTAGGTGAAACCAGTGTCTTTATCCTGTTTGTAAATTTATACTCATGCAAATTAGCCAGTGAAACAAGTTCCTTTTTTGGTTTTCTAAAGCAAAGTACTCAATGCATTCAGCCAAAGTTAAGGAAAAGCAGTGTTTTCAAGTTGATTGTAATTGAAAACACATGTATAGCATTGTAAGAAACAAGAATCTTACTTAGATCTCGAAAGTGAGGAACCGGCATCTTTGGCATAGTAAAATCAGTGTTTGCCATTCATTGTAAGTGAAAACAAGTACATAGTTGCCAATGTAGTGAGTGTATTGCTTTGTTTTGAAAACTGAGGAAACCAGTGTAATGGCATAGTATTAGGTAAAATCAGTGTTTTTACATTGATAATGAGTGAAAGCAAGTGCATAGCACCAATCAAACAAGTATCTCATTTAACTTTCAAAGTAGAGATAACTGCAGCATTCACAGCCTGTTAGAGGAAACCACAGTTTTGAAGATGAATTTAAGTGAAAAAAAAAAACAGGCATAGCAGCAAATAAAAGACAAATCTTATTTAGTTTTGTAAAGTGGAGAACCACTGAATTTGCTTAGCCTTAGTTTAAATCTGTGTGCCGACATGTGAGTGAAAGCAAGGGCAGAGGAGGCAAAAAACAAGAATCTTACTTACCTTTCAAACTTGTAGAAACTACTGCATTAACAGAGCAATTGGTGTAAACAGTGTCTTAAATTTGATTGAAATGAATACCCCTGCAAATCTGTCAATGAAATAAGTTTCTTTTTTGGTTTTCTAAAGCAAAGAACTCAATGCATTAAGCCAACGTTAGGGAAGAGTAGTGTTTTTAAGTTTATTGTAATTGAAAACACATGTATAACATTGTAAGAAACAAGAATGTTACATAGATTTCCAAAGTGAGGAAGCGGCAGTTTTGGCATAGTAAGAGCAGTGTTTTGACATTCATTGTAAGTGAAAACAAGTACAAAACTGCCAATTTAATGAGTATATTGCTTAGCTTTGGAAACTGAAGAAACCAGTATTTTGGCTTAGTATAGGAAAAAGCAGTGTTTTTACATTGATAATGAGTGAAAGCAATTGCATATCAGTCAAAAAAAATCTTACTTAATTTTCAAAGTTGAATTAACTGCTGCATTCACAGCCTGTCACAGGAAACCAGTGTTTTGAAGTTGAATTTAAGTGAAAACACAGGCATAGAATCAACTAAAAGACATATCTTATTTAGTTTTGTAAAGTGCAGAAATCACTGCATTGGCTTAGCCTTAGATAAATCTGTGTGTTGACATATGAGTGAAAGCAAGGGCATAGGATCCAAACAAACAAGAATCTCACTTACCTTTTAAACTTGAATTATCTACTCCATTCACAGAGAGTTAGGTGAAACCATTTTCTTGTTGTTTGTAAATGAATACACATGGAAATCATCCAATGAAACAAGTTTGTTTTTTCACTTTCTAAAGGAAAGAAATCTATGCATAGAGCCAAAGTTATGATAAGCAGTGTTTTCAAGTTGATTGTAATTGAAAACACATGTAGAGCATTGTAAGAAACAAGAATTTTTCTAAGATTTTGAAAGTGAAGACCCGGCAGCTTTGGCCTAGTAAAACATAGTTTTGCCAAGCATTGTAAGTGTAAACAAGGGCATTGCTGCCAATGTAATGAGTATATTGCTTAGGTTTGAAAACTGAGGAAACCAGTGTTTTGGCATATTATTAGGTAAATGCAGTGATTTTACATTGATAATGAGTGAAAGCAAGCACATAGCAGCCAAACAAACAAGTATCTTACTTAACCTTCAAAGTTGAATTAACTGCAGCATTCATAGCCTGTTACCAGAAACCAGTGTTTTGAAGATGAATTTAAGTAAAACACAGCCATAGCAGCTAATAAATGACAAATCTTATTTAGTTTTGTAAAGTGAAGAAACCTTTCCACTGGCTTAAACTTAGGTAAAAGCTGGGTCTTGACATGTGAGTTTCAGCATGGGCAAAGCAGTCAAATAAACAATAATTTTACTTAACTTTCAAACTTGAAGTAACGCCACAATTCACAGAGAATTAGGTGAAACTAATGTCTTGAAATTCTTTCTATATGAATATACATGAAAATCAGCCAATGAAACAAGTTTCTTTTTTGGTTTTCTAAACGAAAGTACTCTATGCATAGAGCCAACGTTAAGGAAAAGCAGTGTTTTCATGTTGATTGTAATTGAAAACACATGCATAGCATTGTAAGAAACAAGAAACTTACATAGATTTTAAAAGTGAGCAATCAGCAGATTTGGCATAGTAAAAGTAGGGTTTTGCCATACATTGTAAGTGAAAACAAGGGCATAGCTGCCAATGTAAGGAGTATATTGCTTGGATTTGAAAACTGAAGAAACCAATGCTTTGGCATAGTATTAGGTAAAAGCAGTGTTTTTACATTGATAATGAGTGAAAGCAAGTGCATAGCAGACAAACAAACCAGTATCTCACTAGACTTTCAAAGTTGAATTAACTGCTGCATTAAGAGCCTGTTATTGGAAACCAGTGTTTTGAAGATGAATTTAAGGGAAAACACAGGCATTGCAGCAAATAAAAGACAAATCTTAATTAGTTTTGTAAAGTGAAAATCCCACTGCATTGGCTTATGCTTAGGTAAAAGCTGTGTGTTGACATGTGAGTGCAAGCAAGGGCATAGCAGCCAAAGAAAGAAGAATCTTATTACCTTACCAACTTGATGTAACTACTGCATTCACAGAGATTTAGGTGAAACCCGTGTCTGAAAGTTGTTTGTAAATGAATATACATGGAAACCAGCCAAAGAAAAAAAATTTTTTTGGATTTCAAAAGCAAAGAAATCAATGCATTCAGCCAACTTCAGGGAAAAGTAGTGTTTTCAAGTTGATTGTACTTGAAAACACATGTATAGCATTGTAAGAAAAAAGTATCTTACATAGATTTCCAAATTGATGAACCAGCAGCTTTGGCATAGTAAAAGCAGTGTTTTGACATTCATTGTAAGTGAAAACAAGTACGTAGCTGACAATGTAATGAGAATATTGCTTAGCTTTGCAAACTGAAGAAACCAGTGTTTTTGCATAGTATTAGGTAAAAGCAGTGTTTTTACATTGCTAATGATTGAAAGCAAGTGCATAGCAGCCAAACAAGCATGTATCTTACTTAAATTTCAAAGTTGAATTAACTGCTGCATTCACAGCCTGTTTTGGGAGAAAAGTGTTTTGAAGATGAACTTAAGGAAAAACACAGACATAACAGCCAATAAAAGACAAAAGTTATTTAGTTTTGTAAAGTGAAGAAACCACTGCATTGGCTTAGCCTTACGCAATAGCTGTGTTGACATGTGAGTGATAGCAAGGGCATAGCAGCCAAACAAACAAGAATCTTACTTACCATTCAAACTTGAAGTAAGTACTGCATTCCCAGAGAGATGGGTGACACCAATGTGTTGAAGTAGTTTGTAAATAAATACACATTCAATTCAGCCAGTGAAGCAAGTTTCCTTTATGGTTTTCTAAAGCAAAGAACTCAATGCATTCAGCCAAGTTTAGGGGAAAGCAGTGTTTTCAAGTTGATTGTAATTGAAAACACATGTATAGCATTGTAAGAAACAAGAATCTTACTTTGATTTCCAAAGTGACGAACTGGCAGTTTTGGCATAGTAAAAGGAGTGTTTTGACATTCATTGTAAGTGAAAACAAGAACATAGCAGCCGAAGTAATGAGCATATTACTTAGTTTTGAAACTGAAGAAACCAGTGTTTTGGCATATTATTGGGTAAAAGCAGTGTGTATACATTGATAATGAATGAAAGCAAGGGCATAGCATCCAAAGAAACAAGTACCTTAGTTAACATTCAAGTTGAATTAACTGCTGTATTCACAGCCTGTTAGGGGAAATCAATGTTTTGAAGATGAATTTAAGTAAAAACACAGGCATAGTAGCAAATAAAAGCAAATCTTATTTAGAATGTAAAGTGAAGAAATCACAGCATTTGTTTAGCCTTATGCAAAAGCTGTCTTTTGACATGTGAGTGAAAGCAAGGGCATAGCAGCCAAACAAACAAGAATCTGTCTTACCTTTCAAACTTGAAATAACTACTGCATTCCCAGAGACATAGGTGAAGCCAGTGTCTTGAAGTTATTTGTAAATGAATATACATTCAAATCAGGCAATGAAACAAGTTTCTTTTTTGGTTTTCTAAAGCAAAGAACTCAAAGAATTCAGCCAAGTTTAGGGAAAAGTAGTGTTTTCAAGTTGATTGTAATTGGAAACCCATGTATAGCATTGTAAGAAACAAGAAACTTACTTAGATTTTGACAGCGAGAAACCGGCAGATTTGTCATAGTGAAAGCGTTGTTTTGACATTCATTTTAAGTGAAAACATGTGCAAAGCTGTCAATGTAATGAGTATATTGAATCATTTTGAAAACTGAAGAAACCAGTGGTTTGGCATAGTATTCGGTAAAAGCAATGTTTTTATATTGATAATGAGTGAAAGCAAGTGCATAGTAGCCAATCAAACAAGTATCTTACTTAACTTTCAAAGTTGAATTAACTGCTGCATTCACAACCTGTTACAGGACAACAGTGTTTCGAAGATGAACTTAAGTGAAAACACAGGCATAGCAGCAAATAAAAGAAAAATATTATTTAGTTTTGTAACGTGAACAAACCACTGCATTGGCTTAGCCTTAGGCAAAAGCTTTGTGTTGACATGTGTGTGAAAGCAAGGGCATAGCAGTAAAAAAAAAAAGAATTCACTTACCTTTCAAACTTGAAGTAACTACTGCATTCACAGAGAGTTAGGTGAAGGCAGTGTATTGAAGTTATTTGTAAATGAATAGACAGGCCAATCAGCCAATGAAACAAGTTTCTTTTTTGGTTTCCTAAGGTAAAGGACTCAATGCATTCAGCCAATGTTAGGGAAAAGCAGTGTTTTCAAGTTGATTGCAGTTGAAAACAAATGTATACCATTGTGAGAAACACGAATTTTACTTAGCTTTTGTACGTGAGTAACTGGCAGCTTTGGTAGAGTAAAAGCAGTGTTTTCACATTCATTGTAAGTGAAAACAATTGCATAGCTGCCAATGTAATGAGTATATTGCTTAGGTTTGAAAACTGAAGAAACCTGTATTTTGGCATAGTATGAGGTAAAAGCACTCTTGGTGCGTTGATACAGAATGAAAGCATAGCAGCCAAATAAACAAGTATCTTACTTAACTTTCAAAGTTGAATTAACTGATGCATTCACAGCTTGTTAGAGGAAACCAGTGTTTAGCAGAAGAATTTATATGAAAACATAGGCATAGCAGCAAATAAAAGACAAATCTTATTAAGTTTTGTAAAGTGAAGAATCCACTGCATTGGCTTAGCCTTAGGGAAAAAATGTGTGCTGAAATGTGAGTGAAAGCATGGGCATAGCAGCCAAACAAACAATAATCATACTTAATTTTCAAACTTGAATTAACTACTGCATTCACAGAGAGTTAGGTGAAAATAGTTTCTTGAAGTTGAATGTTAATGAATACACATGCAAATCAGTCAATGAAGCAAGTTTCTTTTACGATTTTCTAAAGCAGAGAACTCAATGTATTCAGCCAACGTTAGGGAAAAGCGATATTTTCAAGTAAATTCTGCTAGAAAACACATGTATAGCACTGACAGCAACAAGAATCCTACTTAGATTTTGAAAGTGTGGAACCGACAGCTTTGGCATAGTAAAAGCAGAGTTTTGACATTCATTGTAAGTGAAAACAAGTGCATAGCTGCCAATGTAATGAGTATATTGCTGAGTTTGGAAAACTGAGGAAACCAGTGTTTTGGCATAATATTAGGTAAAAGCAGTGTTTTGACATTGATAATGAGTGAAATCAAGCACATAAAAGCCAAACAATCAAGTATCTTACTTAACTTTCAAAGTTGAATTAACTGCTGCATTCAAAGCCTGTTATGGGGAACCAGTGTTTTGTAGATGAATTTACGTGAAAACACAGGCATAGCAGCATATAAAAGACAAATCTTATTTAGGTTTGTAAAGTAAATAAACCACTGCATTGGCTTAGCCTTAGGAAAAAGCTGTGGGTTGACATGTGAGTGAAAGCAAGGGCATAGCAGCCAAACAAACGAGAATATTACCAACCTTCAAACGTGAATAAACTACTGCATTCACAGAGATTTAGGTGAAAGCAGTGTGATGAAGTTGATTGTAAATGAATACACATGCAAATCAGCCAATAAAACAAATTTCTTTTTTGGTTCTACTGTAAAGAATTCAATGCATTCAGCCAATGTTAGTGAAAAGCAGTGTTTTCAAGGTCATTGAAACTGAAAACACATGTATAGCATTGTAAGTAACAATAATCTTACTTAGATTTCAAAAGTGCATAACCAGCAGCTTTGGCATTCTAAAAGCAGTGTTTTGATATTCATTCTAATTGAAAACAAGTGCAAGACTGCCAATGAAATGAGTATATTGCTTAGTTTTGAAAACTGAAGAAACCTGTGTTTTGACATTATATTAGGTAAGGGCAGTGTTTTTCATTGATAATGAGTGAAAGCAAGCTCATAGAAGGCAAAAAACAAGTATCTTACTTAACTTTCAAAGTTGAATTAACTGCTGCATTCACAGCCTGTTATTGGAAACCAGTGTTTTGAAGATGAATTTAAGTGAAACCACAGGCATAGCAACAAAGAAAAGACAAATCTTAATTAGTTTTGTAAAGTGAAGAAACCACTGCATTGGCTTAGCCTTAGGTAAACGCTGTGTGTTGACATGTGCATGAAAGAAACCACATAGCAGAAAAACAAACAAGAATCTTACTTATTTTTCAAAGTAGATATAACTGCTGCATTCACAGAGAGATAGGTGAAACCAGTGTCTTGAAGTTGATTGTAAATGAATACACATGTAAAACAGCCATTGAAACAAGTTTATTTTTTGGTTTTCTAAACCAAAGAACTCAATGCATTCAGCCAACGTTAGGGAACAGCAGTGCTTTCAAGTTGTTTGTAATTGAAAACACATGTTTAGCTTTGTAAGAAACAAGAATCTTACTTACTTTTCCAAAGATCGGAACCGGCAGTTTTGGCATAGTAAAAGCAGTGTCATGCCATTCATTGTAACTGAGAATAAGTGTATAGCTGCCAATGTAATTAGTATATTGCTTAGTTTCAAAAACTGAATAAACCAGTGTTTTGGCATAGTATTAGGTAAAAGCAGTGTTTCTACATTGATAATGAGTGAAAGCAAGCGCATAGCAGCCAAAGAAACAAGTATATTACTTAACTTTCAAAGTCGAATTAACTGCTGCATTCACAGCCTGTTAGGGTAAACCACTGTTTTGAACATGAATTTAAGTGAAAACACAGGCATAGCAGCAAATAAAACACAAATCTTACTTAGACTTGTAAAGTGAAGAAATCCCTGCATTGGGTTAGCCTTATGCAAAAGGTGTGTGATGACATATAAGTGCAAGCAAGGGCATAGCAGCCAAAAAAACAAGAATCTAACTTAACTTTGAAACTAGAAGTAACAACTGCTTTCACAGTGTTAGTTGAAACCATTGCCTTGAATTTTATTGTAAATGAATACGCTTGAAAATTAGCCAATCAAACAAGTTTCTTTTTTGATTTCCTAAAACAAAGAATTGAATGAATTCAGCCAACGTTAGGTAAAGTCAGTGTTTGGAAGTTGACTGTAATTGAAAGCACATGTATGGCATTGTAAGAAACAAGAATCTCACTTAGATTTCCAAAGTGAGAAATCGGCAGCTTTGGCATAGAAAAACAGTGTTTTGCCAAGATTTGTAAGTGAAAACAAGTGCATAGTTGACAAAGTAATGATGATATTGCTCGGTTTTTAAAACTGAAGAAACCAGTGTTTAGGCATAAAATTAGGTAAAAGCAGTTTTTTACATTGATAATGAGAGAAAGCAAGCACATAGCAGTCAAACAAGCAAGTATCTTACCTAAAATTCAAAGTTGAATTAACTGCTGCATTCACAGCTTGTTACGGGGAAATCCGTGTTTTTTAGAAGATGAATTTAAGTGAAAACACAGGCATAGCAACAAATAAAAGACAAAAATTTTTTTAGATTTGTAAAGTGAAGATATCACTGCATTGGGTTAGCCTTAGGCAAAAACTGTGTGCTGACATATGAGTGCAAACAAGGGCATAGCAGCCAAACAAACAAGAATCTCACTTAGCTTTCAAACTTGAAGTAACAACTGCATTCAAAGTGTTAGGTGAATCCATTGTCTTGAAGTTGATTGAAAATGAATACACATGGAAACCAGCCAATGAAACAAGATTCTTTTTTGGTGTCCTAAAAAAAGGAATCAATGCATTCAGCGAATGTTAGGGAAAAGTAGTGTTCCCAAGTTGATCATAATTGAAAACATATGTATAGCATTGTATGAAACAAGAATCTTACTTAGATTTCCAAAGTGAGGAATCGGCAGCTTTGGCATAGTAAAAGCACTGTTTTGACATTCATTGTAAGTGAAAGAAGTGCATAGCTGCCAATGTAATTAGTATATTGCTTAGTTTTGAAAACTGAAGACACCAGTGTGTTGGCATAGTTTTAGGTAAAAGCAGTCTTTCTACATTGATAATAAGCAAAAGCAAGCACAAAGCACCCAAGCAAACAAGTATCTTACTTAACTTTCAAGGTCGATTTATATGCTGCATTCACAGTCTCTTAGGGGAAACCAGGGATTTGAATATGAATTTAAGTGAGAACACAGGCATAGCAGCAAATAAAAGACAAATCTTACATAGACTTGTAAAGTGAAGAAATCGCTGCATTGGGTTAGCCTCAAGCAAAAGCTGGGTGCTGACATGTGAGTGCAAGTAAGGGGATAGCAGCCAAATAAACAAGAATCTAACTTATCTTTCAAACTTAGCATAACAACTGCACTCATAGAGTGTTAGGTGAAACCATTGCCTTGAAGTTGATTGTAAATGAATACACATGCAAATCAGCCAATGAAACAAGTTTCTCTTTTGGTTTTCTAAAGCAAAGAATTCAAAGAATTCTGCCAACGTTAGGGAAAAGCAGTGTTTGGAAGTTGACTTTAATTGAAAGCACATGTATGGCATTGTAAGAAACAAGAATCTTACTTAGATTTCCAAAGTGAGGAATCGGCCGCATTGGCATAGTAAAAACAGGGTTTTCACAAGCATTGTAAGTGAAAAAAATTGCATAGTTGCCAATGTAATGAGAATATTGCATAGTTCTGAAAATTGAAGAAACCAGTGTTTTCACATAGTATTAGGTAAAAGCAGTGTTTCTACATTGATAATGAGTGAAAGCAAGGGCATAGCAGTAAAAAAAACAAGAATTTACCTACCTTTAAAACTTGAAGTAACTACTGCATTCACAGAGAGATAGGTGAAACCAGTGTCTTGAAGTTGTTTGTACATGAATACACTTGCAAAGCAGCCAATGATACAAGTTTCCTTTTGGGTGTCTACGGCAGAGAACTCAATGAACTTAGCCAACATTAGGGAAAAGCAGTGTTTTCAAGTTGATTGTAATTGAAAACACATGTATAGCACTGTAAGAAACAAGAATCTTATTTAGATTTTCAACAAAAGAAGCGGCAGTTTTGGCAAAGTAAAAGCAGTGTTTTGCCATACATTGTAATTGAAAACAAGTCAATAGCTACTAATGTAATGAGTATATTACTTAGTTTTGAAAACTGAAGAAACCAGTGTTTTGGCATTGTATTAGGTAAAAGCTTTGTTTTTACATTGATAATGAGTGAAAGCAAGCGCATAGGAGCCAAACAATAAATGCCTTACTTAACTTTCAAAGTGGAATTAACTGCTGCATTCACAGCATGTTAGCGGAAACCTGTGTTTTTAAGAACAATATAAGTGAAAAAGGCATAGCAGCAATTAGGAGACATATCTTATTTAGTTTTGTAAAGTGAGGAAGCCACTGCATTGGCTTAGCCTTAGGCAAAAGCTGTGTGTTGACAGGTGAGTGAAAGCAAGGGCATAGCCGCCAAACAAACATGAATTTAGTTACCTTTCAAACTTGACGTAACTACTGCTTTCACAGAGAGATAGGTGAAACCAGTGTCTTGAAGCAGTTTGTACATGAATGCACATGCAAATCAGCCAATGATACAAGTTTCCTTTTGGGTTTCTAAGGCAGAGAACTCAATGAACTCAGGCAACGTTAGGGAAAAGCAGTGTTTTCAAGTTGATTATAATTGAAAACATATGTATAGCATTTTAAGAAATAAGAATCTTAGATTGATTTCCAAAGTGAGGAACCAGCAGCTTTAGAATAGTAAAACCCGTGTTTTGCAATTCATTGTAAGTGAAAACAAGTGCATAGCTGCCAATGAAATGAGAATATTGCTAATTTTTAAAAGTGAAGAAACAAGGGTTTTCCCATAACATTAGGTAAAAGAAGGGTTTCTACATTGGTAATGAGTGAAAGCAAGGGCATAACAGACAAACAAACAAGAATCTTACTTAACTTTCAAAGGTGAATTTTCCAATTCATTCACAGCCTGTTATGGGGAACCAGGGTTTTGAAGATGAATTTAAGTGAAAACACAGGCATTGCCACAAATTAAAGACAAATCTTATTTAGTTTTGTAATGTGAAGAATCCACTGCATTGTCCTGGCCTTAGGCAAAACTGTGTATTGACATGTGTGTGAAAGCAAGGGCATAGCATCCAAAAAAACAGGAATCTTACTTACCTTTCAAACTTGAAGTAACTACTGCATTCCCAGAGAGTTAGGTGAAACCAGCATCTTGAAGTAGTTTGTAAATGCATGCACATGCAAATAAGCCAGTGAAACAATTTTTTTTTTGTTTTCTAAAGCAAAGAACTCAAGGCATTCAGCCAATGTTAGGGAAAGCAGTGTTTTCAAGTGGATTGTAATTGAAAACACATGTATAGCATTTTAAGAAACAAGAATCTTACTTAGATTTCCAAAGGGAGGAACCGGCAGCTTGGGCCAAGTAAAAGCAGTGTTTTGCCAAGCATTGTAAGTGAAAACAAGTGCAGAGCTGCCAATGTAATGAGTATATTGCTTAGTTTTGAAAACTGAAGAAACCAAGTTTTTGGTATAGTATTATTAAAAGCAATGTTTTTACATTGATAATGAATGAAAGCAAGCGCATAGCAGCCAAACAAACAAGTATTTAGGTTATATTCATAGTAGAATTACCTGCTGCATTCGCAGCCTTTTAAGGAAAACAACTGTTTTCAAGATGAATGTAAATGAAAACCCAGGCATACCAGCAAATAAAGGACAAATCTTATTCAATTTTGTAAAGTGAAGAAAACACTGCATCGGCTTAGCCTTACGAAAAAGCTGTGTGTTTTCATGGGTGTGAAAGCAAGGGTATAGCAGGCAAACAAACAAGAATCTTCCTTAACATTCAAACTTGAAGTATCTACTGCATTCACAGACAGTTAGGTGACACCAGTGTACTGAAGTTGAATGTAAATGAATACAAATGCAAATCAACCAATGAACTAAGATTACTTTGGGTATTTAAAGCAAAGAACACAATGCATCCAACCAACGTTTGTGAAAAGCAATTTTTTCAAGTTGATTGTAATTGAAAACACATGTATAACATTGTAAGAAAGAAGAATTTTACTTCAATTTTGAAAGTGAGGACCATGAAGATTTTTCCTAGTGAAAGCAGAAGCTTGCCTAGCATGGTAAGTGAAAACAAGGGCATAGCTGCCAATGTAATGAGTGTATTCCTTAATTTGAAAACTGAAGAAACCAGTGTTTTGGCATAGTATTAGGTAAAACCAGTGTTTTTACATTGATAATGAGTGAAAGCATTAGCATAGCAGCCAAAAAAATAAATATCTTACTTAACTTTCAAAGTTAAATTAACTGCTGCAATCACCGCCTGTTACAGGAAACCAGTGTTTTGAAGATGAATTTCAGTGAAAACACAGGCATAGAATCAACTAAAAGACAAATATTATTTAGTTTTGAAAAGTGAAGTAATAACTGCATTGGCTTAGCCTTAGGTAAAACCTGTTTGTTGACATGTCAGTGAAAGCAAGGGCATAGGAGCGAAACAAACAAGAATCTTACTTACCTTTCAAACTTGAAGTAACTACTGCATTCACAGGGAGTTAGGTGAAACCAGGGTCTTGAAGTTGTTTCTAAATGAATACATACGCAAATCAGCAAAGGAAACAAGTTTCTTTTTCATTTTTCTAAAGCAAAGAACACAAGGAATTCAGCCAATGTTACGGAAAGCAGTGTTTTCAAGTTGATTGTAATTGAATACACATGTATAGCATTGTAAGAAACAAGAATCTTACTTAGATTTCCAAAGGGAGGAACCGGAAGCTTAGGCCAAGTAAAAGTATTGCTTTGCCATTCATTGTAAGTGAAAACAAGTGCATAGCTGCCAATGTAATGAGTATATTGCTCAGTTTTGAAAACTAAAGAAACCAGTTTTATGGCATAGTATTAGTAAAATCTGTGTTTTTACATTGATAGTGAATGAAAGCAAGTGCATAGGAGCGAAACAAACAAGTATCTTATGTAACATTCAAAGTAGAATTACCTGCTGCATTCACATGTTAAGGGAAACCACAGTTTTTAAGATGAATGTAAGTGAAAACACAGGCATAAGAGAAAATAAAAGACAAAACTTATTCAATTGTGTAAAGTAAAGAAAACACTGCATTGACTTAGCCTTAGGTAGAAGCTGTGTGTTGACATGTGTGTGAAAGCAAGGGCATAGTAGCCAAACAAACAAGAATCGTTCTTAATATTCAAATTTGAAGTAACTACTGCATTCACAGACAGTTAGATGACACCAGTGTACTGAAGTTGATTGTAAATGAATACACATGCAAATCAACCAATAAAACAAATTTCTTTTTTGGTTTTCTAAAGCAAAGTACTCAACGCATTCACACAATGTTTGGGAAAAGCAGTGTTTTCAAGTTGATTGTAATTGCAAACACATGTATAACATTGTAAGAAACAAAAGTCTTAATTAGATTTCAAAAGTGAGGAATGGGCATCTTTCACATATTAAATGCTGTGTTTGACATTCATTGTAAGTGAAAACAAGTGCCTAGTGGACAATGTAATGTGAATATTGCTTAGTTTTGAAAACTGAGACAACCAGTGTTTTGGCATAGTACTAGGTATAAGCAGTGTTTTCACATTGATAATGAGTGAAAGCAAGGACAAAGCAGCCAAATAAACATGTATGTTATGTACCTTTCAAATTTGAAATAACTGCTGAATTCTCAGCTTGTTCCGGGAAACCAGTGTTTTGAAGATGAATTTAAGTGAAAACACAGGCATAGCAGCAAATTAAAGAAAAATCTTATTTACTTTTCAAAGTGAAGAGCCTACTGCAATGGCTTAGCCTTATGTAAAAGTTGTGTTTTGACATGTGAGTGAAAGCAAGGGCATAGCAGCCACACAAACAAAAATCTTGCTTACATTTCAAACTTGAAGTAACTACTGCATTCACAGAGAGTTAGGTGAAACCAGTGTCTTGAAGTTTTTGTAAAAAAATACACATGCAAATCAGCCAATGAAACAAGATTTTTGTTTGGTTTTTGAAAACAAAGAGCTCAATGCATTCAGCCAATGTTAGGGAAAAGAGGTATTTTCAAATGGATTGTAATTTAAATGCATGTATAGCAATGTAAGAAACACGAAACTTACCTAGATTTGGAAAGTGAAGACCCGGCAGCTTCGGCCTAGTAAAAGCAGTGTTTTGACCTTTATTGTAAGTGAAAACAAGTGCATAGCTGCCAAAATAATGACTACATTGCTTAGTTTTGAAAAATGAATAAACCAGTGTTTCAGCATAGTATTAGGTAAAACCAGTGTTTTTACATGGATAATGATTGAAAGTAAGCACATAGCAGCCAAACAAACAAGTACCTTACTTAACATTCAAAGTTGAATTAACTCCTGTATTCACAGCATTTTATGGGAAACCAGTGTTTTGAAGATGAATTTAAGTGAAAACACAGGCATAGCAGCAAATAAAAGACAAATCTTATTTAGTTTTGTAAAATGAAGAAACCACTGCATTGGCTTAGCCTTAGGTAAAAGCTGTGTGTATACATGTGTGGGAAAGCAATGACATAGCAGCCAAACAAAAAAGAATCTTTCTTAACATTCATACTTGAAGTAACTCCTGCATTCACACAGAGTTAGGTGAAACCAGTGTCTTGAAGTTGTTTGTAAATGAATACACATGCAAATCATCCAATGAAAAACTTTCTTTTTTGGATTTTTAAATCAAAGAACTCAATGCATTCAGCCAACATTAGGGAAAAGCAGTGATTTCAAGATGATTTTAATTGAAAACACATGTTTAGCATTGTAAGAAACAAGAATCTTACTTAGATTTTGAAAGTGAGGAACCGGCAGCTAAAGTATAGTAAAAGCAGTGTTTTGACCTTCATTGTAATTGAGAATAAGTGCATACTTGCAATAAGAATGAGTATGTTGCTTAGTTTTGAAACTGAACAAACCAGTGGTTTGGCATAGTGTTAGGTAAAAGCAGTGTTTTTACTTGGATAATGAGTGAAAGCAAGTGCATAGGAGCCAAACAATCAAGTATCTTACTTGACTTTCAATGTTGCATTAACTGATGAAATCACAGCCTGTTACAGGAAACCAGTGTTTTACATGACTTCACGTGAAAACACAGGCAAAGCAGCAAATTAAAGACAAATTTTAATTAGTTTTGTAAAGTGAAGAAACCACTGCATTTGCTTAGACTTAGGTAAATCTGTGTGTTGACATGTGAGTGAAAGCAAGCACATAGTAGCCAAAGAAACAAGAACCTTACTTACCTTTCAAACTTAAAGTAACTACTGCATTCTTAGAGACTTAGGTAAAACCAGTGTCTTGAATTTGTTTGTATGTGAATACACATGCAAGTCAGCCAATGAAACAAGTTTCCTTTTTGGTTTTCTAAAGGAAAGAACCCTATGTATTCAGCCAACGATAGTGAAAAGCAGTGTTTTCAAGTTGATTGCAATTGAAAAAACATTTAAAGCATTGTAAGAAACAAGAAATTTACTAAGATTTACTAAGTGTGGAACCGGCATCTTTGGCAAAGTAAAAGCATTGTTTTGATATTCATTGTAAGTGAAAACAAGTGAATAGATGCCAAAGTAATGACTATATAGCTTAATTTTGAAAACTGAGGAAACCAGTGTTTTGACATAGTATTAGGAAAAGAAGTGTTTTTACATTGATAATAAGTGAAAGCAAGTGAATAGCATCCAAACAAACAAGTATCGTACTTAATATTCAAAGCTGAATTAACTGCTGCATTCACAGCCTTTTAATGGAAAGCAGGGTTTTGAAGATGAATTTAAGTGAAAACACAGGCATAGCAGCAAAGTAATGACATATCTTGTTTAGTGTTTTAAAGTGAAGAAACCCCTGCATTGGCTTAGCCTTAGGTAAAAGCTGTGTGTTCATATGTGAGTGAAAGCAAGTTCATAGAAGCCAAACAAACAAGAATCATACTGACCTTCAAACTTAAATTACTACTGCATTCACAGAGAGTTAGGTGAAACAAGTGTCTTGAAGTTTTTTGTAAATGAATACACATGCAAATCAGCCAATGAAACAATTTCTTTTTTGGTTTTCTAAAGGAAAGAACTCAATGCATTCAGACAACGTTAGGGAAAAGCAGTGTTTTCAAGTTGAGCATCCTTGAAAACACATGTATAGCATTGTAAGAAACAAAAATCTTACTTAGATTTCCAAGGGGAGGAACTGGCAGCATTGGCATAGTAAAAGCAGTGATTGACATTCATTGTAAGAGAAAACAAGTGCATAGCTGACAATGTAATGAGTATATTGCTTAGTTTGGAAACTGAAGAAACCAGTGTTTTGGCATAGTATTAGGTAAAAGCAGTGTTTTTACATTCATAATGAGAAAAAGGAAGTGCATAGCATGCAAACAAACAAGAATCTTACTTAACACTCAAATTTGAATTAACTGTTGCATTCACAGCCTGTTACGGGAAATCAGGTTTTGAAGATGAATTTACGTGAAAATACAAACATAGCAACAAATAATATACAAATCTTATTTAGTTTTATAAAGTGAAGAATCCACTGCACTGGCTTACCCTTAGGTTAAACCTGTGTGTTGACATGTGAGTGAAAGCAAGGGCATAGCAGAAAACAAACAAGAATCTTACTTACCTTTCAAACTTGAAGTAACAACTGCATTCACAGAGAGTTAGATGAAACCAGTGTCTTGAATTTGTTTGTAAATGAATACACATGCAAATCATCCAATGAAACAACTTTCTTTTTTGTTTTTTTAAAGCAAAAAACTCAATGCATTCAGGCAACGTTAGGGAAAAGCATTGTTTTCAAGTTGATTGCAGTTGAAAACACATGTATAGCATTGTTAAAAACAAGAAACATACTTAGATTTTTAAAATGAGGAACCAGCAGCTTTGGCATAGTAAAGGCAGTGTTTTGAACTTCATTGTAAGTGAAAACAGGTGCATAGCAGCCAATGTAATGAGTATATTGCTTAGTTTTGAAAACTGAGGAAACCTGTGTTTTGGCATAGTGTTAGGTAAAAGCAGTGCTTTTACATTGATAGTGACTCAAAGTAAGCACATAGAAGCCAAACAAACAATTATTTTACTTAACTTTCAAATTGAGTTAATTGCTGAATTCACAGTCTGTTATGGGAAACCAGTGTTTGAATATCAATTTAAGTGAAAACACAGGCATAGCACCAAATAAAAGACAAATTTTATTAAGTTTTGTAAAGTGAAGAAACCACTGCATTGGATTAGCATTAGGTAAAAATGTGTGTTGACATGTGAGTGAAAGAAACGGTATAGCAGACAAACAGACAAGAAATTTACTTAATATTCAAAATAGAAGTAACTACTGCATTCGCAGAGAGATAGGTGAAACCACTGTCTTGAAGTTGATTGTAAGTGAATACACATGCAAAACAGCCATTGAAACAAGGTTCTTTTCTTGGTTTGCTAAAGCAAAGAACTCAATGCATCCAGCCAAATTTAGGGATAAGCAGGGTTTTCAAGTTGATTGTAATTGAAAACATATGTATAGCATTGTAGGAAACAAGAATCTTACTTAAATTTCCAAAGTGAGGTATCAGCAGTTTTGGCATATTAAAAGCAGTGTTTTGCCATTCATTGTAATTGAAAACAAGTGCAAACCTGCCATTTTAATGAGCATGATCCTAAGGTTTGAAAACTGAGGGAACCACTGTTTTGGCATAATAATTCCTAAAAGCAGGGTTGTTACATTGGTAATGAGTGAAAGTAAGTGCAAAGCAGCCAAACAAAAAAGTATCTTACTTAATTTTCAAAGTTGAATTGACTGCTGCATTCCCAGAGTGTGACAGGAAACCAGGGATTTGAAGATGAATTTAAGTGAAAAAACAGGCATAACAGCAAATATATTAGAAATATTATTTAGTGTTATAAAGTGAAGAAACCACTGCATTGGCTTAGCCTTAGGTGAAAGCTGTGTGTTGACATGTGTGTGAAAGCAAGGGCATAGCAGCCAAACAAACAAGAATTTTACTCAACTTTCTAACTTGAATTTACTGCTGGATTCACAGAGATTTATGTGAAACCAGTGTCTTGAAGTTGTTTGGAAATATATACAGATGCAAATCAACCAATGAAATAAGTTTCCTTTTTGGTTTCCTAAAGCAAAGATCTCAATGCGTTCAGCCAAACTTAGGGAAAAGCAGTGTTTTCAAGATGATTGTAATTGAAAAAACATTTAAAGCATTGTAAGAAACAAGAAACTTACTTACATTTTGTAAGTGTGGAACTGGCAACATTGGCAAAGTAAAAGCACTGTTTTGACATTCATTGTAAGTGAGAATTTGTGCCTAGCTGCTAAAGTAATGAGTATATTGCTTAGTTTTGAAAACCGAAGAAACCAGTATTTTTGCATAGTATTAGGAAAAAGCAGGGTTTTTACATTGGTAGTGAGTGAAAGCAAGCGCATAACAGCCAAATAATCAATTATCTCGCTTAACTTTCCAAGTTGAATTAACTGCTGCCTTCACAGCCTGTTAGGGGGTACCAGTGTTTTGAAGATGAATTTAATGAAAACACAGGCATAGCATCAAATAAAATACAAATCTATCTTATTTTTATGAGGTGAAGAAACCACTGCATTGGCTTAGCCTTAGGCAAAATCTGTGTGTTGACATGTGAGTGAAAGCAAGGGCATAGCAGCCAAGCAAACAGGAATCTTACTTACCTTTCAACGTTGAAGAAACTACAGCATTCACAGAGAGTGAGGTGACACCAGTGTCTTGAATATTTTTGTAAATGAATACAAATGCAATTCAGGCAAAGAAACAAGTTTCTTTTTTGTTTTTCTAAAGCAAAGAACTCAATGTTTTCAGCTAATGTTAGGGAAAAGCAGAGTTTCCAAGTTAATTGTAATTGATAACACATTGTATAGCATTTTAAGAAATAAGAATCTTACTTAGATTTCCAAAGGGAGGACTCGGCAGCTTTGAACTAGTAAAAGCAGTGTTTTGCCATTCATTGTAAGTGAAAACAAGTGCATAGCTGCCATTGTAATGAGTATATTGCTTAGTTTTGAAAACTTGGGAAACCAGTGTTTTGGCATAGATTTAGGTAAAAGCAAAGGTTTTACATTGATAATGAGTGAAAGCAAGCGCATGGCAGCCAAACAAACAAGTATCTTACTTAACTTTCAAAGTTGAATTAACTGCTGCCTTCACAGCTTGTTATGGGAATCCAGTGTTTTGAAGATGAATTTAAGTGAAAACACAGGCATAGCTGCAAAAGAATGACAAATCTTCTTTAGTTTTGTAAAGTGAAGAAACCACTGCATTGGCTTAGCCTTAGTTAAAAGCTATGTGTTTACATGTGAGTGAAAGCAAGGGCATAGCAGACAAAAAAAAAGAATCTTACTTGCATTTCAAATTTAAAGTAACTACTGCATTCACAGAGAGTTAGGTGAAACCAGGATCTTGAATTTATTTGTAAATGAATCCACATGCAAATCAGCCAATGAAACAAGTTTCCTTTTTGGTTTTTAAAGCAAAGAACTCAATGTACTCAGCCAAAGTTAGGGAAAAGCAGTGCTTTCAAGTTGATTGTAATTGAAAACACATGTATAGCATTGTATGAAACAAGAATCTTACTTAGACTTCAAAAGTGAGAAACCAGCAGCTTTGGCATAATAAAAGCAGTGTTTGGACATTCATTGTAAGTGGAAACAAGTGCATAGCTGCCAATGTAATGAGTATATTGCTTACTTTTGAAAACTGAAGAAACCAGTGTTTTCACATAGTATTAGGTAAAAGCGGTGTTCTTACATTGATAATGAGTGAAAGCAAGCTAATAGCAGCCAAACAAACAAGGATATTACTAAACTTTCAAAGTTGAATTAACTGCTGCTTTCACAGCCTGTTAAGGGAAACCAGGGTTTTGAAGATGAACTTTAGTGAAAACACTGGCATAGCAGCAAATGAAAGGCAAATTTTATTTAGTATTGTAGAGTGAAGAAAAAACTGCATTGGCTTAGCCTAAGGCAAAATCTTTGTGTTGACATGTGAGTGAAAGCAAGGGCATAGCAGCCAAACAAGAATCTTACTTACATATCAAACTTGAAATAACAACTGCATTCACAGAGTGTTAGGTTATACCAGTCTCTTAAAGTTGATTGTAAATGAATACACATGTAAATTTGCCATATGAAACCAGTTTCTTTTTTGGTTTTCTAAAGCAAAGAACTCAGTGCATTCAGCCAAATTTAGGGTCAAGCACTGTTTTCAAGTTGACTGTATTTCAAAACACATGTATAGCATTGTAAGAAACAAAGAATCGTACTTAGATTTTGAAAGTAAGGTACCAGCAGCTTTGGCATAGAAAAAGCAGTGTTTTGACATTCATTGTAAGTGAAAACAAGTGCAAAGTTGCCAAAGTAATGAGTATATTGCTTACTTTTGAAAACTGAAGAAACCAGTGTTTTGGCATAGTATTAGGTAAAAGCAGGGTTTTTTATTTATAATGTGTGTAAGCAAGCACATATTGGCCAAAAAACAAGTATCTTACTTAACTTTCAAAGTTAAATTAACTCCTGTATTCAGAGACTGTTAGGGGAAACCTGTGTTTTGAAAATGAATTTAAGTGAAAACACAGGTATAGCAGCAAATAAAAGACAAACCTTATTTAGATTTGTAAAGTGAAGAAATCACTGCTTTGGCTTAGCCTCAGGCAAAAGCAATGTGTTGACATGTGATTGAAAGCAAGGGCATAAGAAACTTAATTACATTTCAAAATTAATATAAATATGGCATTCACAAAGACTTAGGTGAAACCAGTGCCTTGAAGTCGTTTGTAAGTGACTACACATGAAAATCAGGAAATGAAACAAGTTCCTTTTTTGGTTTTCTAAATCAAAGAATTAATGCAGTCAGCCAAAGTTACGGAAAAGTAGTGTTTTCAAGTTGATTGTAATTGAAAACACATGGATAGCCTTGTAATAAACAAGAAGCTAACTTAGATTTCCAAAGTGAGGAACCCGCAGTTTTGGCCTAGTAAAAGCAGTCTCTTGACATTCATTGTAGGAGAAAACAAGGGCATAGCTGCCAATATATTGAGCATATTGCTTAGTTTTGAAAACTGAAGAAACCAGTGTTTTGGCATAAATTTAGGTAAAAGCAGTGTTTTTAATATTGACAGTGAGTGAAAGCAAGCGCATAGAAGCCAAAGAAACAAGCATCTTACTTAGCTTTCACAGTTGAATTAACTGCTGAATTCACTGCCTTTTAGAGGAAACCAGTGTTTTAAACATGATTTTAAGTGAAAACACAGGCATAGCAGCAATTAGAAGACAAATATTATTTAGTTTTATAAAGTGAAGAAACCACTGCATTGGCTTAGCCTTAGGGAGAAGTTGTGTGCCGACATGTTAGTGAAAGCAACGGCATAGTAGCCAAACAAACATGAATTTTCCTTCCCTTTAAAACTTGAAGTAACTATGGCATTCACAGAGAGTTAGATGAAACCAGTGTCTTGAGGTAGTTTGTAAATGAATACACATGCAAATCAGCCAATGAAACAAGTTTCATTTTTGGTTTTCTAAAGCAAAGAACTCAATGCATTCAGCCAATGATTGGGAAAATAAGTGTTTGGAAGTTAATTGTAATTGAAAGCACATGTATAGCATTGTAAGAAACATGAATCTTATTTAGATTTCCAAAGTGAGCAACCGGCAGCTTTGGCAGAGTAAAAGCAGTGTTTTGCTGATCACTGTAAGTGAAAACAAGTGCATAGCTGCCAATGTAATGAGTATATTGCATAATATGGAAAACTGAGGAAACCAGTGTTTTGGCATAGTATTAGGTAAATGCTGTGCTTTTTCATTGATAATAAGTGAAAACAATGCTATAGCATCGAAGCAAACAAGTATTTTTCTTACATTACAAAGTTGAATTAACTGCTGAATTCAGAGCCTGTTATGTGAAACCATTGTTATGAAGATGAATTTATGTGAAAACACAGGCATAACAGCAAATAAATGACAAATCTTGTTTAGTGTTGTAAAGTAAAGTATCCACTGCATTGGATTAGCCTTAGGCAAAAGCTGTGTGTTGACACGTGAGTGAAAGCAAGGGCTTAGCAGCCAAACAATCAAGAATCTTATCTACCTTTCAAACTGAAGTTAGTACTGCATTAACAGAGAGTTAGGTGAAACCAGTGTTTTGAATTTTTTTGTAAATAAATACACATGCAAATGAGCCAATGAAACAAGATTCTTTTTTGGTTTTCTAAAGCAAAGAACTCAACGCATTCTGCCAACGTTAGGGAAAAGTAGTGTTTTCATTGATCATAATTGAAACACATGTAGAGCATGGTAAGAAACAAGAATCTTACTTAGATTTCAAAAGTGAGGAACCGGCAGCTTTGGCATAGAAAAAGAAGTGCTTTGATATTCATTGAAAGTGAAAACAAGTGCATAGCTGCCAATGTAATGAGTATATTGCCTTGTTTTGAAAACTGAAGAAACCAGTGTTTTGGCATAGTATTAAGTAAGGCAGTGTTTTTAAATTGATAGTGAATGAAAGCAAGCGCATAACATCCAAGCAATCAAGTATTTTACTTCACTTTCAAAGTTGAATTAACTGCTTCATTCACAGCCTGTTACCGGAAACCAGTGTTTTGAAGATGAATTTTAGTGAAAACACACACAGCAGCAAAGAAAAGACAAATCTTATTTAGTTTGGTAAAGTGAAGAAACCACAGCATTGGCTTAGCTTTAGGCAAAAGCTGTGTGTTAACATGTGAGTGAAAGCAAGGGCATAGTCACCAAACAAACAGGAATCTTACTTACCTTTCAAAATTGAAGTAACTACTGCATTCACAGAGAGATAGGTGAAACCAGTGTATAGAAGTTGTTTGTAAATGAATACACATGCAAACCAGCCAATGAAACAAGTTTCTTTTTTTGATTTCTATAGCAAAGAACTCAATGCTTTCAGCAAACCTTAAGGAAAAGCAGTGTTTTCAAGTTGATTGGAATTGAAAACACCTGTATAGCATTGTAAGAAACAAGAATCTTACTTAGATTTCCAAAGTGAGGAACTGGCAGCGTTGGCATAGTCAAAGCAGTGTTTTTCCATTCATTGTAAGTGAAAACAAGTGCATGGCTGCAAATGTAATGAGTATATTGCTTAGTTTTGAAAACTCAAGAAATCAGTGTTTTGGCATAGTATTAGGCAAAAGCAGTGTTTTTACATTGATAATGAGTGAAAGCAAGCGTATAGGAGCCAAACAAACAAGTAACTTACTTACCATTCAAAGTTGAGTTAACTGCAACATTTACAGCCTGTTACACAAAACCAGTGTTTTGAAGATGAATTTAATTGAAAACACAGGCCTTGCAGCAAATATAATACAAATTTTATTTAAATTTGTTAAATGAAGAAAGCACTGCATTGGCTAAGCCTTTGGTAAAACCTGTGTGTGGACATGTGTGTGAAAGCAAGGGCATAGCAGCAAAAAAAAAAAACAAGAATCTTACTTACCTTTCAAAATTGAAGTAACTATTGCATTCACTGAGAGATAGGTGAAACCAGTGTCTTGAAGTTGTTTGTTAATGAATACACATGCAAATCAGTAAATGAAACAAGTTACTTTTTTGGCATCTAAAGCAAAGAAATCAATGCATTCAGCCAACATTAAGGAAAAACAGTGTTTTCATGTTGATTGTAATTGAAAACACATGTATAGCCTTGTAAGAAATAAGAATCTTACTTAAATTTTGAAAGTGAGGATCCAGCAGCTTTGGCATAGTAAAAGCAGTGTTTTGATATTCATTGAAAGTGAAAACAACTGCATAGCTGCCAATGTAATGAGTATATTGCTTAGTTTTTTAAAATGAAGAAACCAGTGTTTTGGTATAGTATTGAGTAAAAGCAATGTTTATATATTGATAGTGAGTGATAGCAACTGCATAGCAGCCAAACAAACTAGTACTTTACATAACTTTCAAAGGTGAATTAATTGCTGCATTCAGAGCCTGTTACAGGAAACCAGTGTTTTGGAGATGAATTTAAGTGGAAACACAGGCATAGCAGGAAATAAATGACAAATCTTATTTAGATTTGTAAAGTGAAGAAACCACACGATTGGCTTAGCCTTAGGCAAAATCTGTGTATTGACATGTGAGAGAAAGCAAAGGCATAGCAGCCAAATAAACAAGAAACTTTCTTGCCTTTCACACTTGAAGTAACTACTTCATTCCCTGAGAGATCGGTGAAACCAGTGTCTTAAAGTTGATTGTAAATGAATACACATGCAAATCCGCCAGAGAAACAAGTTTCTTTTTTGGTTTTCTAAAGCAAAGAACTCTATGCATTCAGCCAACATTAGGGAAAGCAGTGTTTTCAAGTTGATTGTGCTTGAATACAAAGGTATAGCAGTGATGGCAAAAAGAATCTTACTTAGATTTCGAATGTGAGGAACCGACAGCTTTGGCATAGTAAAAGCAGTGTTTTCTCATTTGTTGTAATTGAAAACAAGTGCATAGTTGCCAATGTAATGAGTATATTGCTTCATTTTGAAAACTGAGGAAACCAGTGTTTTGGCATAGTATTAGGTAAAAGCAATGTTTTTACATTGATAATGAGTGAAATCAAGTGCATAGCAGCCAAACAATCAAGTATCTTACTTAACTTTCAAAGTTGAATTCAATGCTGCATTCAAAGCCTGTTACTGGATACCAGTGCTTTGAAGATGAATTTAAGTGAAAACACAGGCATAGCAGCAAATAAAAGACACATCTTATTTAGTTTTGTAAAGTAAAAAACGACTGCATTGTCTTAATTTAAGCAAAAGTTTGGGGTGACATATGAGTGAACACAAGGGCAGAGCAGCCAAACACAAAGAATATTACCAAACTTTCAAACATGTAATATCTACGGCATTCACAGACATTTACGTGAAACCAGTGTCTTGAAGGTGATTGTAAATGAATGCACATTCAAATTCGCCAATAAAACAATTTTCTTTTTTGGTTTTCTAAAGCAAGGAACTCAATGCATTCTGCCAACCTTAGTGAAAAACAGTGTTTTCAAGTTGATTGTAATTGAAAACACATGTATAGCATTGTAAGAAACAAGAATCTTACTTAGATTTCAAAAGTGAGGAACCAGCCGCTTTGGCATTGTGAAACCAGTGTTTTGACTTTCATTGTAAGTGAAAACAAGTGCAAGGCTGCCAATGAATTGAGTATATTCCTTAGTTTTGAAAACTCAAGAAACCTGTGTTTTGACATAGTATTAGGTAAAAGCAGTATTTTTCATTGATAATGAGTGAAAGCAATTGCATAGCAGCCAAACAAACAAGTATCTTACTTAACTTTCAAAGTTGAATTAACTTCTGCATTCACAGCCTGTTAGGGGATGCCAGGGTTTGAAGAAGAATTTAAGTGAAAACACAGGCATAGCAGCAAATAAAAGACAAAGCATATTCAGTTTTGTAAAGTGAAGAAACCACTGCATTGGCTTGGCTTTAGGTAAAAGCTGTATGTTGACATGTGTGTGAAAGCAAGGGCATAGCAGCCAGACAAACAAGAAACTTTCTTAACATTCAAACTTGATGTGACTACTGCATTCACAGACACTTATGTGAATCCAGTGTCCTGAAGTTGATTGTAAATGAATACACATGCAAATCAACCAATGAAACCAGTTTCTTTTTTGGTTTTCTAAAGCAAAGACCTCAATGCATTGAACCAAAGTTTGGGAAAAGCAGTGTTTTCAAGTTGATTGTAATTGAAAACACATGTATAGCATTCTAAGAAACAATAATCTAACTTAGATTTTGAAAGTGAGGAACCGGCAGCGTTGGAATAGTAAAAGCAGTGTTTTAACATTCATTGAAAGTGAAAACAAGTGCCTAGTTGCCAATGTAATGAGTATATTGCTTACTTTTGAAAACTGAGGAAACAAGTGTTTTGGCATAGTTTTAGGTAAAACCAGTGTTTTTACATTGATAATGAGTGAAAGCAAGGGCATACCAGCCAAACAAACATATATGTTACTTAACTTTCAAATTTGAAATAACTGCTGAATTCTCACTTGTTCCAGAAAAACAGTGTTTTGAAGATGGATTTAAGTGAAAACAGAGGTATAGCAGAAAATTAAAGATAAATATTACTTTGTTTTTAAAGTGAAGAAACCACTGCATTGGCTTAGCCTTAGGTAAATGCTGTGTGTTGATATGTGAGTGAAAGCAAGGGCAAAGCGTCCAAACAGACAAGAATCTTACTTACCTTTCGAATTTGAAGTAACTACTGCATTCACAGAGAGTTAGGTGAAACCATGTCTTGAAGTATTTTGTAAATGATTACACATACAAAACAGCCAATGAAACAAGTTTATTTTTTGGATTTTGAAAGCAAAGAGCTCAAAGCATTCATCCAAGGGTAGGGAAAAGAAGTGTTTTCAAGTTGATTGTAATTGAAAACACATGTGTACCATTTTAAGAAACTAGAATCTTACTTAGATTCTAAAAAGTGAGGAATCGGCAGCTTTGGCATAGTAAAAGCAGTGTTTTGTCATTCAGTGTAATTGAGAATAAGTGCAGAGCTGCCAATATAATGGGTATATTGCTTAGTTTTGAAAACTGAATAGACCAGTGTTTTGGCATATTATTAGGTAAAAGCAATGTTTTTAAATTGATAGTGAGTGAAAGCAAGTGGCATAGCAGCCAACCATAGAAGTATCTTACTTAACGTTCAAAGTTGAATTAACTGCTGCATTCACAGTTTGTTATGGGAAATCAGTGTTTTGAAGATGAATTTAAGTGAAAACACAAGCATAGCAGCAAATAAAAGACAAATCTTATTTAGTTTGGAAAGAGAAGAAACCACTGCATTGGCATAGCCTGAGGTAAAAGCTGTGTGTTCACATATGATTGAAAGCAAGGGCTTAGCAGCCAAATAAACAAGAAACTTACTTACTTTTCAAACTTGAAGTAACTACTGCATTCACAAAGAGTTAGGTGAAATCAGTGCCTTGGAGTTTTTTATAAATGAATACAAATGCAAATCAGCCAATGAAACAAGTTTCTTTTTTTTGTTTTCTAAAGCAAAGAACTTAATGCACTCAGCCAATGTTAGGGAAAAGCAGTGTTTTCAAGTTGATTTTAATTGAAAACACATGTATAGCATTGTAAGAAACAAGAATCTTAGCTAGATTTTGAAAGTGAAGAACCAGCAACTTTAGCATATTAAAATCAGTGTTTTATATTCATTGTAAGTGAAAATAAGTGCCTAGTTGCCAATGTAATGAGTATATTGCTTAGTTTTGAAAACTGAGGAAACCAGTGTTTCGGCATAGTATTATGTATAAGCAGTGTTTTTACATTGATAATGAGTGAAATCAAGCACATAGCAGCCAAACAATCAAGCATGTTTCTTAACTTTCAAGTTTGAATTAACTGCTGCATTCAAAGCCTGTTATGGAAAACCAGTGTTTTGAAGACGAATTTAAGTGAAAACACAGGCAAAGCAGCAAATAAAAACAAATCTTAATTAGTTTTATAAAGTGAAGAAACCACTGCATTTGCTTATCCTTAGGTAGAAGCTGCGGGTTGACATGTGAGTGAAAGCAATGGTATAGCAGCCAAACAAGAAACTTTCTTTCATATTAAACTTGAAATAACAACTGCATTCACAGAGCGTTAGGTGATACCAGTATCTTAAAGTTGATTGTAAACGAATACACATGTAAATGTGCCAATGGAACAAGTTTCCTTTTTGGTTTTCTAAAGCAAAGAACTCAATGCATTCAGCCAATGTTAGGAAAGGCAGTGTTTTCATGTTGATTATAATTGAAAACACATATATAGCTTTGTAAGAAACAAGAATCTTACTTAGATTTCCAAAGTGAGGAACCGGCATATTTGGCCTAGTAAAAGCAGTGTTTTGCCAAGCATTGTAAGTGAGAACAAGTGCATAGCTGTCAATGTAATGAGTATATTGCATAGTTTTGAAAACTGAAGAAATCAGTGTTTTGGCATAATATTAGGTAAAACCAGTGTTTTTACATTGATAATGAGTGAAAGCTAGTGCATTGCTGCCAAACAAACAAGTATCTTACTTAACTTTCAAACTTGAATTAACTGCTAAATCCACAGCCTGTTATGGGTAACCAGTGTTTTGAAGATGAATTTAAATTAAAACACAGGCATAGCATCAAATAAAACACTAATCTTATTTAACTTTGTAAAGTGAGGAAACCACATCTTTGGCTTAGCCTTAGGTAAAAACTGTCTATTGACATGTGAATGAAAGCAAGCTAATAGCAGCCAAACAAACAGGAAGCCTAGTTACCTTTGAGAATTGAAATAACTACTGAATTCACAGAGAGTTAGGTGAAACCAGTGTCTTAAAGTTGATTGTTAATGAATACATATGCAAGTCCACCAATGAAAAAAAAATTTTTTTTGGTTTTCTAAAGCAACGAGTTCAATACATTCAGCCAAAATGAGGCAAAAGCAGTGTTTTCAAGTTGATTGTACTTGAAAACACATGTATAGCATTGTAAGAAACAAGAATCTTACTTAGATTTTGAAAGTGAAGAACCGGCAGATTTGGCAGTGTTAAAGCAGTGTTTTGAAATTCATTTTAAATGAAAACAAGTGCATAGCTGCCACTGTAATGTGTATATTGCTTAGCATTGAAAACTGAGGAAACCTGTGTTTTGGCATAGTATTAGGTTAAAGCAGTGTTTTTATATTAATAATTAGTGAAATCAAAAGCATAGCAGCCAATCAAGTGCCATACTTAATTTTCAAAGTTGAATTAACTGCTGCATTCAAAGCCTGATTCAGGAAACCAGTACTTTGAAGATGAATTTAAGTTAAAACACAGCCATAGCAGCAATAAAAGACAAACCTTATTTAGTTGTGTAAAGTAAAGAAACCAATGCATTGGCTTAGCCTTAGGCAAAACTGTGGGTTGACATGTGAGTGAAAGCAAATGGAGAGCAGCCAAACAAACAAGAATCTTACCTACCTTTCAAAGGTGTACTGTCTACTGCATTCACAGATATTTAGGTGAAACCAGTGTCTTGAAGTTTATTGTAAATCAATACACATGCAAATCCACCAATAAAACAAGTTTCTTTTAATGTTTTCTAAAGCAAAGAACTCTATGCATTCAGCCAACGTTAGTGAAAAGCAGTGTTTTCAAGGCCATTGTAATTGAAAACACATATATAGCATTGTAAGAAACAAGAATCTTACTTAGATTTCAAAAGTGAGAAACCAGCAGCTTTGGCATTGTAAAAGCAGTGTTTTGACATTCTTGTAAGTGAAAACAAGTGCAAGGCTGCCAATGAAATGAGTATGTTGCTTAGTTTTGAAAACTGAAGAAACCTGTGTTTTGATATAATATTAGATAAAAGCAGGGTTTTTCATTGATAATGAGTGAAAGCAAGTGCATAGAAGGCAAAAAATAAGTATCTTACTTAACATTTAAAGTTGATTTAACTTCTGCATTCACAGTCTGTTAGGAGAAACCAGTGTTTGAAGATGAATTTAAGTGAAAACACAGGCATAGCAGCAAATAAAAGACAAATCTTATTCAGTTTTGTAAAGTGAAGAAACCACTGCATTGGCTTGTCTTTATGTAAAATCTGTATGTTGACGTGTGTGTGAAAGCAAAGGCATAGCAGCCAGACAAACAAGAATCTTTCTTAACATTCAAACTTGAAGTAACTACTGCATTCACAGACAGTTAGGTGAAACCAGTGTCCTGAAGTTGATTGTAAATGAATACACATGCCAATCAGCCCATGAAAGAAGTTTCTTTTTTGGTTTTCAAAAGGAAAGCGCTCAATGCATTCAGCCAAATTTAGGGAAAGGAAGTGTTTTCCAGTTGATTGTAATTGAAAGCACTTGTACACCAGTGTAAGAAACTAGAATCTTACTTAGATTTCAAAAGTGAAGTACCGGGATCATTGACATAGTAAAACCAGTGATTTGGCATACATTGTAATTGAGAATATATGCAGATTGGCCAATGTTATGAGTATATTGCTTAATTTTAAAACTGAAGTAACAAGTGTTTTGGCATAGTACTAGGTAAAAGCAGTGTTTTACATTGATAGTGAGTGAAAGCAAGTGCACAGCAGCCAAAAAAAGAAGTATCTTCCTTAATTTTCAAAGTTGAATTAACTACTGCATTCAGAGCTTGTTAGGGTAAACCAGGGTTTTGAAGATGAATTTAAGTGAAAACACAGGCATAGCAGCAAATAAAAGACAAATTTTATTTAGTTTTGTAAAGTGAAGATACCACTGCATTGGCTAAGACTTAGGTAAAAGCTGTGTGTTGACATGAGAGTGAAAGAAACTGCATAGCAGAAAAACAAACAAGAATCTTACTATTGAAGCTTGAAGTAACTACTGCAGTCACAGAGAGATAGGTGAAACCAGTGTCTTGAAATTGATTGTAAATGAATACAAATGCAAAACAGCCAATGAAACAAATTCTTTTTTGTTTTTTTAATGCAAAGAACTCAATGCATTCATGCAATGTTAGGGTAAAGCAGGGTTTACAAGTTAATTGTAATTGAAAACAAATGTATAGCATTATAAGAAACAGGAATCTTACTTAGATTTCCAATGTGAGGTACCAGCAGATTTGGCATAGAAAAGCAGGCTTTTGATATTCATTGAAAATGAAAACAAGAGCATAGCTGGCAATGTAATCAGTATATTTCTTAGTTTTGAAAACTGAAGAAACCAGTGTTTTGGCATAATATTATGAAAAGCAGTGTTTTTACATTGATAATGAATGAAATCAGGTGCAAAGCAGCCAAAGAACAAGTATCTTAATTAACTTTCAAAATTGAATTAACTGCTGCATTCACAGCCTGTTACAGGAAACCAGTGTTTTGAATATGAATTTAAATGAAAACACAGGCATAACAGTAAATAAAAGACAAATCTTATTCAGTTTTGTAAAGTGAGGAAACCAGTGCATTGGGTTAGCCTTAGGCAAAAACTGTGTGCTGACATTTGAATGAAAGCAAGCGCTTAGCAGCCAAACAAAGAGGAATCTTACTTACCTTTCTAACTTGAAGTAACCACTGCATTCATAGAAACTAAGGTGAAATTAGTGTTTTAAAGTTGTTTGTATATGAATACACAAAAAAAATCAGCCAGTGAAACAAGTTTCTTTTTTGGTTTCCTAAAACAAATAAATCAATGTATTCAGCCAATGATAGAGAAATGCATTGTTTTCAAGTTGATTGTAATTGAAAACACACGTATAGTATTTTAAGAAACACAAATCTTACTTAGATTTCCAAAGTGAAGAACCGGCAGCTTTGGCATAGTAAAAGCCGTGATTTCACATTCATTGTAAGAGAAAACAAGGGCATAGCTGCCAATATATTGAGCATATTGCTTAGTTTTGAAACCTGAAGAAACAAGTGTTTTGGCATAGATTTATTTAAAAGCAATGTTTTTACTTTGACAGTGAGTGAAAGCAAGCGCATAGAAGCCAAAGAAACAAGCATCTTACTTAGCTTTCACAGTTGAATTAACTGCTGAATACACTGTCTGTTAGAGGAAACCAGTGATTTAAATATGATTTTAAGTGAAAACACAGGCATAGCAGCAATTAGAAGACAAATCTTATTTAGTTTTATAAAGTGAAGAAACCCCTGCATTGGCTTAGCCTTAGGGAGAATTTGTTTGCTGACATGTTAGTGAAAGCAATGGCATAGTAGCCAAACAAACATGAATTTTACTTCCCTTTCAAACTTGAAGTAACTATGGCATTCACAGAGAGTTAGATGAAACCAGTGTATTGAGGTTGTTTGTAAATGAATACACATGCAAATCAGCCAATGAAAAAAGTTTCATTTTTGGTTTTCTAAAGCAAAGAACTCAATGCATTCAGCCAATGATTGGGAAAAGAAGTGTTTGGAAGTTAATTGTAATTGAAAGCACATGTATAGCATTGTAAGAAACAAGAATCTTATTTAGATTTCCAAAGTGAACAACCGGCAGCTTTGGCAGAGTAAAAGCAGTGTTTTGCCATTCATTGTAAGTGAAAACAAGTGCATAGCTGCCAATGTAATGAGTATATTGCATAATTTGGAAAACTGAGGAAACCATTGTTTTGGCATAGTATTAGGTAAAAGCTGTGCTTTTTCATTGATAATAAGTGAAAGCAATGCTATAGCATCGAAGCAAACAAGTATTTTTTTACATTGCAAAGTTGAATTAACTGCTGAATTCACAGCCTGTTATGTGAAACCAGTGTTATGAAGATGAATTTAAGTGAAAACACAGACATAACAGCAAATAAATGACAAATCTTGTTTAGTGTTGTAAAGTAAAGAATACACTGCATTGGTTTAGCCTTAGGCAAAAGCTGTGTGTTGACACGTGAGTGAAAGCAAGGGCATAGCAGCCAAACAATCAAGAATCTTATCTACCTTTCAAACTGAAGTAAGTACTGCATTAACAGAGAGTTAGGTGAAACCAGTGTTTTGAATTTTTTTGTAAATAAATACACATGCAAATGAGCCAATGAAACAAGATTCTTTTTTGGTTTTCTAAAGCAAAGAACACAATGCATTCAGCCAACGTTAAGGAAAAGTAGTGTTTTCATTGATCGTAATTGAAACACATGTAGAGCATGGTAAGAAACAAGAATCTTACTTAGATTTCAAAAGTGAGGAACCGGCAGTTTTGGCATAGTAAAAGCAGTGTTTTGCCATTCATTGTAAGTGAGAATAAGTGCTTGGCTGCCAATGTAAAGTGTATATTGATTACTTTTGAAAACTGAAGAAACCAGTGTTTTTGCATAGTATTAGCAAAAGCATTGTTTTTACATTGATAATGAATGAAATCAGGCGCAAAGCAGCCAAAGAAACAAGTATGTTATTTAACTTTCAATGTTGAGTTAACTGCTGAATTCACAGCCTGTTATGGGAAACCAGTGTTTTGAATGTGAATTTAAGTGAAACCACAGGCATAGCAACAATTTAAAGACAAATCTTATTTAGTTATGTAAAGTGAAGAAACTATTGCATTGGCTTAGTCTTAGGCAAAAGCTGTCTGTTGACATGTGAATGAAAGAAACAGCATAGCTGACAAGCAAACAAGAATCTTACTTAGTATTCAAACTTGAAGTAACTACTGCATTCACAGAGAGATAGGGTAACCAGTGTCTTGAATTTGATTGTAAATGAATACAAATGCAAAATAGCCAAAGAAACAAGTTTCTTTTTCCATTTTCTAAAGCAAGCGAGTCAATGCATTCAGCCAACGTTAGGGAAAAGCAGGTTTTCAAGTTGATTGCAATTGAAAACACATGTATAGCATTGTAAGAAACAAGAATCTTACTTAGATTTTGAAATTGAGGAACCAGCAGCTTTGGCATAGTAAAAGGAGCGTTTTGACATTCATTGTAAGTGAAACCAAGAGCATAGACACCAAAGTAATGGTTGTATTGCCTAGTTTTGAATACTGAAGAAACCAGTGTTTTGGCATAGTATTAGGTAAAAGCACTGTTTCTACATTGATAATGAGTGAAAGCAAGGGAATAGCAGCCAACCAAACAAGAATCTTACTTATCTTTCAAACTTGAAGTAACTACTGTATTCTCAGAGAGATAGGTGAAACCAGTGTCTTGAAGTTGTTTGTAAATGCATACATATGCAAGTCAGCCAATGAAACAAGTTTCTTTTTTGGTTTTCTAAGGCAAAGAACACAATGCATTCAGGAAACATTAGGGAAAAGCAGTGTTTTCAAGATGATTGAAATTGAAAACACATGTATAGCATTGTAAGATACAAGAATCTTACCTAGATTTCCAAAGTGAGGAAATGGCAGTTTTGGCATAGTAAAAGAAGTGTTTTGCAATGAATTGTAAGTGAAAAAAAGTGCATAGCTGCCAATGTAAAGGGTATATTGCTTACCTTTGTAAACTGAAGAAACCAGTGATTTGGCACATTATGAGGTAATATCAGTGCTTTTACATTCAAATGAGTGAAAGTGAGCACATAGTAGGCAAACAAACAAGTATCTTACTTGCCTTTCACAGTTAAATTAACTGCTGAATTCATAGCCTGTTACAGGAAACCAGTGTTTTGTAGATGAATTTAAATGAAAACTCAAGAACAGCAGCAAATAAAAGACAAATATTATTTAGTTTTGTAAAGTGAAGGAAACACTGCATTGGTTTAGCCTTAGGTAAAAGCTGTGTGTTGACATGTGAGTGAAAGAAAGGGCATAGCAGCCAAACAAACAAGTATCTTACTTACCTTTTAAACTTGAAATATCTATGGCATTCACAGAGAGTTAGGTGAAACCTGTGTCTTGAAGTTGTTTGTAAATGAATATACATGCAAATCAGACAATGAAACAAGTTTTTGTTTGGGTTTCTAAAGCAAAGAACTCAATGCATTCAGCCAACATTAGGGAAAAGCTGTGCTTTCAAGTTAATTGTTTTTGAAAACACATGTATAGCATTGTAAGAAACAAGAATCTTACTTAGATTTCCAAAGTGTGCAACTGTCATCTTTGGCAAAGTAAAAACACCCATTTTATTTTCATTCTACGTGAAAACAAGTGCATAGCTGCCAATGAAATGAATATATTGCTTATTTTTGAAAATTGAAGAAACCAATGTTTTGGCATAGAATTAGGTAAGAGCAGTGTTTTTACATTGATAATGAGTGAAAACAAGCGCATAGCAGCCAAACAAAGAAGTATCTTACTTAACTTTCAAAGTTGAATTACCTGATATATTCACAGCCTGTTAGGGGAAATCAGTGTTTTTAAGATGAATTTAACTGAAAACACAGGCATGGCAGCAAATAAAAGACAAATCTTATTTAGATTGGTAAAATGAAGAAGTTACTGCATTTGCTTAGCCTTAGGTAAAAGCTGTGTATTGTCTTGTGAGTGAAAGCAAGGGCATAGCAGCCAAACAAACAAGAATCTTACTTATCTTTCAAACTTGAAGTAACTAATGCATTCACAGAGAGTTAGGTGAAATCTGAATCTTGAAGTTGTTTGTAAATGAATACGCATGCAAATCAGTCAATGAAATAAATTTCTTTTTTAGTTTTCTAAAGCAAAGATCTCTATGCATTTAGCCAATGTTAGGGAAAAGCAGTGTTTTCAAGTTGATTGTAATTCAAAACACATGTATAGCATTGTAAGAAACAAGAATCTTACTTAGATTTCCAAAGTGAGGAACCAGCAGCTTTGGCATAGTAAAAGCAGTGTTTTGACATTCATTGTAAGTGAAAACATGTGCCTAGCTGCTAATGTAATGAGCATATTGCTTTGTTTTGAAAACTGTATAATCCAGTGTTTTGGCATAATATTAGGTAAAAGCAGTGTTTTTACATTGATAATGAGTGAAAGCAAGCACATAGCAGCCAAACAAACAAGAATCTTACATACCTTTCTAACTTGAAGTAACTACGGCATTCAAAGAGAGATAGGTGAAACCAGTGTCTTGAAATTGTTTGTAAATGAATACACATGCAAATCAGCAAATGTAGCTAGTATTTTTTTTCAGTTTTCTAAGGCAAATAACTCAAGGCATTCAGCCAAAATTATGGAAAAGCAGTGTTCTCAAGTTGATTGTAATTGAAAACGCATGTATAGCATTGTAAGAAACAAGAATCTTACTTAGATTTCCAAAGTGAGGAACCGGCAGCTTTGGTATAGTAAAGCAGTATTTTGCCCTACATTGTAAGTGAAGACAAGTGCATAGCTGCCAATGTAATGAGTATATTGCTGAGTTTTGAAAACTGAAGAAACCAGTGTTTTGGCATAGTATTAGGTAAAAGCCCTAACCCTAAACCCTAAAACAAACCTAACTATAACCCTAACCCTAACCTAACACCAACCTTTACCCTAAAACCAATCATAAGCCTAAACCTAACCCTCACCCAAAGGTTAACATTAACCCTTACCCTAACCCTAAACCAAATTGTAACCCTAACCAAACCCTCACCCTAATCCTAACAGTAACCCTAAACCTAACCCTAATCCTAATCCTAACTCTAAGTCTAAGCCTAACATTAATCCTAACCCTAACGCAAAACCCTAACCCTAACCTAACTGTAACCATAACCCTAACCCTAAACCCTAAACCCAACCTAACTATAAACCTAAACCTAAAACTAACCCTAACTGAACCCAAACCTTACCGTTACCCTAACCTGGAAACTAACCGTAAGCCTAACCCTAACACTAACCAAAAACCCTAAACCTAACCTAAACCTAACCATA
Source organism: Cabassous unicinctus (assembly GCA_029593785.1). Classification (NCBI taxonomy): domain Eukaryota; kingdom Metazoa; phylum Chordata; class Mammalia; order Cingulata; family Chlamyphoridae; genus Cabassous; species Cabassous unicinctus. The sequence goes on along the minus strand of JAQZBX010007651.1, from coordinate 2,898 downwards.
ACCCTAACCCTACCCATAACCCTTACCAAACCCTAACCCTAACCTAAACCTAACCTTAAAATTAACCCTAAACACTAACCCTAACCCTAACCCATACCCAAGCCCAAAAACTAAGCATAACTTATCTCTAATCCTAACCCTAACCCTAAAGTTAAAGCCAAACCCTAACCCAAATCCTAACTGTAACCCTAACCCTAACCAAAATCTAAACCTAATCCTAAACCATAACACTAACCCTATCCCTAACCTAACCCTAACCCTAACCCTAACCTAATGCCAACCCTAACCCTAAAACTCACTGTAAGCCAAACCCTAAACCTAACCCTAAGCCTAACACTAAACCTAAGCCTTGCCCTAACCCTAATGGTAAGCCTAACCATAAACCTCACCTTAATACTCACCCTAAACCCTAACCCTAACCTAACCCTAACCCTAATGATAATCTTAACCCTAACACTAACTCTAAGCCTAACACAAAACCATAAACCTAACAGTAGCCTCAACACTTACCCTAACCCAAACCCTAAACCCTAAACCTAGCCCTAAACCTAAAGGAATCCAAACCCTAAACCTAAACCTAACCCAAACCCTAACCTAACCCTAAACTTAATTCTAACCCTAACCCTAACCCAAAACCCAAAACAAAACCCAAACCCTAACCCTAACCCAAACCCAACTCTAAATGTAACACTAAACCCTAACCCTAATCCTAAAACTAACACAAAACCCTATTCCTAACACTTACCTCAACACTTACAGTATCCGTAACCCTAAACCATAAACCCTAACACAAAACTGTAAACTTACACCTAACCTCCACCCTTACCAAACCCTAAATCTAAATCCAAAACTTAACCCTTACCATAACTTTAACACTAACCTTAAACCTAACTGCACCCTAACCCTAACCCTAAATCTAACCATAATCCTAACCATAAACCTAACCCTAACACAAACTCTAACCCAAACCTAACCCTAAAGCTAATCCTAACCCTAACCCTAACCTTAAACCAAATCCTAACCCTAACCTAACCCTAATCCTAACCAAAACCCAAACCCTAACCCTAATATAACCCTAAACCTAATCTTAGCCATAACCCTAACCATAAACCCAAAACCTAAACCAAACCCTAACCCTAACCCCACCTTAAACCTAACCCTAACCCTAATCCTAAACCAAACCCTAACACTAACCTAACTGTAACCCTCACCATAACCCTAAACCCTAATCCAAACCTTACCCTAGCCATAACACTAAATCCAACCCAAAACCATACCCTTATCCTAAACTAACTGTAACACTAACCCTAACCCTAAACTAACCTTAAACTTAACCTTAACCCTAAGACTAACCTTAACCATTACACTAAACTTAACAAAACACCCTAACCCTAACCCTGAACTCAACACTTGTGGTAATACTAACCCTAAATCCGAAACCTAAACCTAACCCTAACCTTAACCCTAACCCTAACCCAAAAACTAAACCTAATCATACACTTAAACCTAAACCCTAACCCTAACCTAACCCTAATCCGAAACCTAACCCTAACCCTAAGCCTAACCCTATACCCTAAACCAAACCTCACTCTAACCCTAACCTTTACCCTAAACCAAACCCTCACCCTAACCTGACCCTAACCCTAACCCTAACCTAAACCTATACCCTAACCCAAACCAAACTCTAACCAAAAATTTAACCCTAACCCTAATCCTACCCTAAACCTAACCCTAACATTAAGACTAACCATAAGCATTACCTTGAACCTAACCCTAACCCTAACACTAAACCTTAACCCTAACCTAAACCTAACCTCAAACCTAACCCTATCCATATAACTAATGAAACCCTAACCTTAAACTAACCCTAACCCTAACCCTAACCTTAAACCTGAACGCTAACCCTAAACCAAACCCTAACCAAAGCCAAAACCCTAACCTAACCCTAAACCTAATCCTTGCCCTAACACTAACGCAAACTCTAAACCCTAAACCTAAACCTAACCCTAAACCGAAGCCAATACCTAATCATAAACTAACCCTATTCCTAACCCTAACATTAACTATAAACAAAAAATCCTAACCCAAACCCTAATGCTAACCCTAACCGTAAACCTAACCCTAACCTAACCCTAACCCTAATGCTAACCTTAACCCTAACCCTAACACTAAAAGGTAACCCTAAACCTAACCTTCACCCTTATCCTAACCCTAACTTAACCCTTACCAAAACTTAACCCTAACTCTAAACCTATCCCTAACCCTAACCTTAACCTAAACCTAACCATAATGCTAGGCCTAAACCTAACACTGACCATCAACCCTAATCCAAACTCTAACCATAAACCTAATGCTAAACTAACCATAACTCTAATCCTAAATCCTAACCATAACCCTAAGCCTAAGTATAACCCTAACCCTAATTCCTAACCATAACATAACCATAAACCTAACCCTAACCCAAACCCTAACACTAACCCAAACCAAACCCTAACCCTAAACTAAATCTAAACTAACCCTAACATCAACCCTAACCCTAACCCTAAACCTAACCCTAACCCTAACCCTAAACCCTAATACAAACCTAACTCTAACCCTCACCCTAAATCTAACCCTAAAACAAAACCTAGCCCTAAACTAAATCTAACACTATCCCTAACCCTAACCTTATAACTAAACCCTAACCCTAACCTAACCCTAACACTAACACTAAACCTAAACCCTAACCCTATCCTAAACCTAACCCTAACCTTAACCCTAACCCTAACCCTAAACCAAACCCTAACCCTCACCTAACCCTAACACTAACACTAAACCTAAACCCTAACCCTATCCTAAACCTAACCCTAACCTTAACCCTAACCCTAACCCTAAACAGAACCCTGACCCTAAACCCTA
>JAQZBX010007650.1:0-49690 GCA_029593785.1 Cabassous unicinctus | reverse complement strand
GCAAGTCATCTACCCGGCTTTCAAAAACCTGCAAATGGGTTTCTGTTCAGTATGGGTGAGTATTCTATATTTTCCCTCCCTTCCCATGAAGGTAAAAATGACCTTGGTTCTTAGGTAGTGAAGATATATTGAACAGGTTGGGATCAACACAGCTCCATTTCATTTAGTCTCCACTAAAACTGCAAGGAGTGAAAAGAGAGATTGAATTTATTTTACCATATATTGCCTCATTTGAACTTTAGTAAAGCATTAGCTTCTAAGGAAAACCCTCCCCCTTCCATACTCTCTTACTGATGGCATGTTAAGGAAATTGCCTTGGCTTTATTGATTCTGAGCTACGAGGCACAATGTGCCCGCTGGTGTGGTGAGCTGGACTGGCCACGGCCGCAGAGGGGGATCTTGCTGACGGCGCAGCACGTTGGCCCTACCCAACCGCCGCGGCCGTTCCCCAGGCCCCTCAGGGCCTCCCCCCACGGCCTGGCCTTAAAAGCACCAGCACTGGGAGGAGAGGAGTCCTGAGGAGAGAAGAGCCTGGCAAGACCCCTGCCCAGCGTGGGGTCCTATGGAAGGATATTTATCTTCAAAAAAGGGTTGCAGGAACAGGCTGAAAATGATTGCACGAAGGGTAGAATGTCTGCCAACAGCAAGGGAGATGTCCCTGTGTGCTGGGTCGACAATGGAGATGGCCCTTGACCTGCTGTCCCTGCCAGGCTTCTCGAAAAGAAAGAGATGGAGCTCCCCGTCACCTGTGCATGTCCTCAGTGGCCAGGGCAGAGATGATAGCCAGTGAATGTCTGTTGAAAGAATAAGGGAAAAGAATCCCAGGCAGTCCCAGGCTGAGGGGCCACTGCTGAGAGCTGAGCTTGCCTACCTCTGACGACTCCAAACCCAGCAGGAGGGCACGGTCCCTTCCTTTCTGAACATGACAGTGAGACCAGGGGGCGAGTGGAGGGCAAACAACTAAACCTCTTTCTCTCAGGTGTTAACCAGCCCCGTGGCTCTGCTCTGGGTATTGCACGAGCCAAGGCTGAACATTTTTTCCCATCGTTGCAAAGATGGAGGGGGGTGATGCTGGGGAGGGGATGACAAGGATCAGGGAGAAAAGAAGGTGGTGAGGGTGGCAGAAAGCGCCCTCCTCATTCAGCCGATGAGCACTGAGTGAGCCTCAGCTTGACGTGATAATCGACGTTACGTAGGCCAAGAGCCAACGGCACAAATGCCCCCAGACGGAAACGAGCAAAGCACCCACTGTGACAGGTAACCAGGGGCCTCTGCTCCCAGGGGGGCTTGCGCCCTTTTGAAGAGCGGTGGTCTCTTCTCACGTCCAGACATTTACTACTGTGCCTCTTTGTGAGTCCCCTGTGGCTAGATCCGTTTTTTCCCAAGAAAAGCCAGAAATGTGGGTTTTCATGTAAAAACACCCATTTTGAAACATTGGAAACCAGTTCAAAACTGTCAAACACTCCAATGGTCAATAAAAATGCATCTGAAGGCCAGGTCCAGTTCCCCTTTTCCTGAGCAGATAGTGGTTCTCAAGCTTAAGGCGGCACCGGAAGGTCCTGGAGAGGTTTAGTGAAACAGATCCCGGGACCCTCCCTCAAGCCTCTGACTCAGCAGTTGGGGGGGCAGGCAGAAAACTGCATTTCTCACCAGCTCCCAGGAGATGCTGAAGCCGCTGGCCCCGGGACTACACTAGGACATCCAGCCTTTCTTTCCGCCTCTGTGATGACCTGCTGGCTTGTGTCAGGGGATGCTAGGAGTGAAATTCATGAAATTCACACATGCCTTTCTATCTCCAGCTTGCCCCTGGGGCCGGCGTTTAGAGTCTGCGCAGGAGGTTCCAGCTCTAATTCTCAGCCTCTTTCATTTCCTGACTATATTGTCCTGGCAAGGTCTGGTCCCCAAGCATCTCACCGTCTTCCTTTAAATCCCAAAACAGAAGATGCTCTCCCGGAAAACCAGGTGCAGCTTAGAGCCGCAGTGTTCAAGAGCATTGCATCACGTTCATATTAAGTAAAATTCCTGTCTAAATCCCTCTGGTGTCAGGGGTTCTGCAAGGTTGCTATAATTTGCCTGAAGCTTAAGACACATTTTTAACCTTTTCTGCCTTCAGAGACTCATTTCCAATGGGCCAGGGGAAGTTTATAAACCCTTGGGGTTCTCATTAAAGCATGAGAGCACATTTCTGGATGAGGGAGCACACACTTACTGCTCCAGCAGTAAGCCTGGATTTCCACTGTGACTCGTGTCTTTTCAAGCCGAGGGTCACAGAGCTGACCGAACTTTTATCCCCGACGCAGACCCCAGCCAGGAAGCAGGAAACATCTTCACCCGATTTCCCCAGAGGGGTGCAGAGCCTGATGAAGACCAAGCTTGTGGGGTGGCCCAGAAAACCAGAGATATGGGATTTGGGCTCTCCTGAAAGTCCACTGCTTTGGTCCCAGCTCGAGAGCTCACACGTACCTCTCAACGCGTAACTTAATTCCAAAAGTTCAGACATTCTTTCTCTCTCCTAAATGCCTGCATATCTTGTCCTCAAAAACTCTCAACATTTCTTCACTGATAAGATATAAAAATAGGGGACTAGCAGGCAAGTCTTAGGGTAAGCGTTCATGTCGCTGCTGGCCTCTGAAAGTGGCCACTACCTGGGGCAGGGAGCCAAACAGCTGTGATGCATTGGCAGCGAGGGCAGGACTCTGATAAAGGGGGCTCCTCCCCTGGTAAAGGAGAGTGCTCCCCTGGTAAAGGAGAGTCCTCACCTGGCAAAGGGGGCTCCTCCCCTGATAAAGGAGAGTGCTCCCCTGGTAAAGGAGAGTCCTCACCTGGTAAAGGGGGCTCCTTCCCTGGTAAAGGGGGGTCCTCCCCTGGTAAAGGGGACTCCTCCCCTGGTAAAGGGGGCTCATCCCCTGGTAAAGGAGAGTCCTCACCCGGTAAAGGGGGCTCCTTCCCTGGTAAAGGAGAGTCCTCCCCTGGCAAAGGGGGCTCATCCCCTGATAAAGGGGGCTCCTCCCCTGGTAAAGGGGGCTCCTCCCCTGGTAAAGGAGAGTCCTCCCCTGGCAAAGGGGGCTCATCCCCTGATAAAGGGGGCTCCTCCCCTGGTAAAGGGGGCTCCTCCCCTGGTAAAGGAGAGTCCTCCCCTGGCAAAGGGGGCTCATCCCCTGGTAAAGGAGACTCCTCCCCTGATAAAGGGGACTCCTCCCCTGATAAAGGAGAGTCCTCACCTGGTAAAGGGGGCTCCTTCCCTGGTAAAGGGGGCTCCTCCTCTGATAAAGGAAGGTTCCGCTCAAGAAACTCCCAGCACCGACGCCTCCCCTGGCTGAGAAGTGAGGCTGCGGGGTAGACCCTTGTGGGTAGAATCTAGACGGGGAAATGACGCTGGTGCCCAGAATTCCCAAATCGTCCCCTCACTCGTCTGCACACTCTCCTTCAGCCTCTCTGGCTCCGAGTCAGGAGGTGCTCTCGGGCAAGGGCCTGTATCGTGGGACCTACGCCTGCGGTGCTGATGCTGTTTACTGTGCCGAATCCCTCCTGCTACAGCCCAAGCCCACCGCAGGACCCCTGGACTTGTTAGGGCTGTGAAGCAGCCCGGGCCCCACCTATAAAACGCATCATGGTGACGGAGGGTGAAACTGAGCCGGGACTCAAGCCCTGGGCACTCGCGGGCAGCGCGACGCCAGAAGGCAGGGTTCTGAGAGCCTCTCTCAGGCTGGTTCCACCCAAGCCGTCTAGTTCCCTGTCAGGGTCTGGAACTAAATCGAGGCTAGGATGTGCCCAGGGAAGAGCTGGAGGGACAAAGTTTAGCTTGAATCAGAGAACCTGGGTAGAGGTTAAACACTTCTAAAGGAATCAGTTCTGAGTGCAGGAGGCGGGTTGGACAAGCATCGTCTCTTCCCTGGGCTCCTCTGAGACTCAGAGCGTTACCTGTATCTTTACGTGTGTGGTTGTCCAGGAGCAGGACACAGAGATGCCCACCTGCAGAGGCTCCTACTGCCCCTTACTCAGCCCCAGGCTCGTGTGTACACCCCTGGGAATGGTTCAGCCTCACGTGAGAGTGACAGCAAGTGACGAGTCAGTGGCGGGTGGAGCTGGTGGAAAGCACCTGGGCTCACACCTGAGCCAGCCTGGCCCAGCCTCCTATCACCTGTGTGTGCTCGCCGGCGAGCTCTCCTCCGTGGGAGAGAGTGGGATAGCGCGGTCTTCGCGAGGACTCCAAGAGCTCCCGGTGCCCAAAAAGATCCCCCTCGTGGGAGAGTCCCTGGAGGCAGAGCCTGAGATGAGGATTTCCTGGGGAAGTACCCTTGGGAGAAAGGGGGACGGAAGCAGGACAGGGCAGAAGCAGCTGAGCAGGGAAGCGGTCTCAGCTGGTGGCAGCTTCGCACCACGAGTGGGGACTTTTCTGCGATCGGTCATTGCAGACTGTCGGGGGTGGGGGTCAGCAGAGTAACTCTGGGGGAGGCAGCCCCCATCCAGCTGGGGAAAGGCTCTGGAGAAGGGGGCAGCTGTAAGCACTTTGCAGCCAGCGCTCAGGCAGCTGGTGGGTGCCCCTGTCTGCAAAGGGGGCTCGTGCAGGGCACTGCCGCCATCTCCCGCAGCTTCTTTGTGGCTTCTTGGTACTCCCAGCAGTAAACGCTCTTGCTCGGTTGGTCCAGGGGCGCACGGCTGCTCAGCCCGAGCCATCCCGAGCTGCGCCACAGCAAGACCCCAGCGGGCGGCCCCCAGACACAGCCACCAGCACTGCCCTGTGCACAGCGGCCCCGCTCCAGATCTCAGGGCTCTGGCAGGAACAGCCGTGGGTTCCCGCTGACCGGCCACCCCCTTGCCCTGTCCCCATTCTGACCAGTGGCTCTTCTCAAAAGCTGCGAGGGCCCGGTCCGAGCTCATGGACAGGGCCTCGCTGCTCAGTGTGGCCGAGTCGTCTGGGCACCTCTCAGGAGCATGGGCTCCAGGGCCCACCCCAGACCTGCTGGCACGAAACCCACAGTCTGACATGATCCATGGTCCCCAAGCCCGGCAGAACGCTGGGGAGGGACTTCTCTTTCCCATCCCCCACAGCACCTTCAATCTCTGTTGGATGCGGGTCGCATCTGCTGCCATTTGTACGCTTAGCATGTTTGTGTCCAGGAGTTGGCATGAAGCCGAGGGGGACTTTGGCGCCCACAGGTTGGGTTTGAAGCCCGGCTTTGCCACTTACTAGCTGGGTGCCCTCGGGCAAGCTGCTTCACCGCTCTGGAGCCTCTATTTCTCTGCAGGTAGAATCAAGAGGATGATGCTTCTATGCAGGACGATTGTGAGACGAAGTGTTTAAAACATCTAACTCTGTGCCAAGCACATAGTGGGCTCGCAGAAATGATGGCCAGTGCCTGGCTCGGTACTTGACATGCCTCAGTGTTTGGGAAATTGAATTGAAATGAACTGAGTAGGGGAGCGGGGGTAGCTCGTGGGGCTTGAGCGCCTGCTTCCCATGTGTAAGGTCCCGGGTTCAGTATTCGGTACCTCCAAAAATAAAAATAAAAAAAACATGGAATGAATTGAGTAGAAGCAGAATGACTCTCAGCCTCCAAGGAGAGAGACATCTGCATGGCCGCGGAAGGAGTTTCAGAAACTTTGATCCCACTGCCCGCTCTCATTTCTCTCTCCCTTGATGGCTTTCACAGTGTGTCATCAGCTGTCGACACTAGAAGGGCTTCTCTCTGCCTACAAAACATCTGCCTGGTGGCATTCTGGAGGATGGGTGGGAACTAGCAGGGACAGAGCAGGGCCAAGGGAAATCTGGCCTTGACATTTGAAGCGCCCCGGCCACCCTCTGGACTTCAAAGCAGGCAGGGAAACCGGTGGCGTCAGCCAAATTCAGCCTTGGCTCCTATTCCGTTTGGTCTGCACAGGCTTTACATTTTTTTTAATTACTTGGAGACATTTAAAAAATCAGGAGAATTTAGGGACAAAATCTGGCCTTCTGGCTTCTCTTTAAAAAATGGCTTCATTTGACCCCCATTCCTGCCTGGCAATAATCGGTTAGAGCTGAGAGCAGCTGCTCCCTCTGGCAGTGTCTTTACTTTCCAGTTAGCCGCAGTCCACACCATGCCCTATTGTAACACCTCACTGGCATGTGCTCCCTGCTTGACCTTTGGACTCACTCCACCTGTGTTTCTGACCACTTCTTGACTGATATCCTAGAAGAGCGGAAGCCCCCAAAGGATTTACAAAGGACTTTGGCCCCCTACAGTGATTTAATGAGGCTTTGTCTGAATTGTGTCTCCCTCTTCAGGGTGAAGGAGGCCCTCGTGGTCCAGATGTAGTTTCCATGTGCACTTTATGTGCTTATGAAACTGCTCTCACTATCTGAAAGCCTAGGATGTGCCAGAATCTGTGCATATGTTTTCACATTTTACCTTTACAGTAGCTTTGTGAGCTGGTAGCACGAGCCCCATGTTATGAATGAGAAACGTGAAGGCCAGAGAGGTAAGTAGGTGAGTGGCAGAGCGCCGGGATTTTAACAGGAATCTGTGAGACCCCAGTGTTCCTAAGCCCTGGGCTCCAGGCTTAGCGTATATATGCACACATAAAGGGCAGTGAGGTGGTAACCCCCACAAAATAACCAATTCCACCACCAGTTATTTATAAACTCTGAAACCAGTTGAAAAAAGAAGAAAAAAATGTTGTTGGACGCTTTCCCTTTCGTATGCCCTTTCATGTGTAATCAAAGCCCGCGAGCCAACCCTCCTCTTGAAGTGTTTGCCAAGGCAGGACCACGGCTGCCCCGAGCCTCCTGCCGCCCTGGCAGCCAGCAGACAGCTGACCAGCCCTGGCGCCGCAGCCAAGCCTTCGGCAGAGGCTGGCCCTGGCGGCCAGCTGCCCTCCGCGTCGTCCTGCTCAGCCCTGGTCGCGGGGGCCCCGCCACCCACCTCTGCGGCCGCTTTGCCATTCTCTTGGCACACACTCCAGGATTCTCCCCGCCCCCCGCCCCCGGAGTGTCCCAAGGGTGCAGAGTAACGGTGACCAGCTGGGGCCCACCTCGATCCCGCGGTCATCACTGCACAGCCCTCAGCAGTGCACAGGTGGACGGTGGCTGCAGCAAGGAGCCGTCGGCTGCTAATGGATGGCGGTGGTGGTGGCGCCATCGCAAAGGTAATTAACAGCCCTGAATGTTCACCTGAAAGTGGTTAAAATGGGAAGTTGTATGTGGTATATATGACACTACAATAAAATGTTTTAAAAATTAAAAAGAGGCTGTAAGGGGCCTGGGCGAGCGAGGGGATGCATGCCGCTGGCTTCACCTGCTGCGGGACTGTCCCCAGCGGGCTGGGCACGCGCCTCTCCCCAGCGGTGCTGGCAGCCCCCTCCTTGTAAGCCCAGCCCCATCTGTGGTCTCCAAAAGCACAACCCGGGACGCGCTCCCACGGGCTGCCTCACCAGCTCTCCCCGACCCCGGCCCCAAATCCTGCACTTGTGCCCTGGAGTTGTGGATTAAATGCTGCATTTTGCGTTTCTCTCTGGAAATGTCCATCCTTTTGGTTTCGGCCCAAGTCTCCAGCCCTCTGAAACTGTCTGGCCTCTTGAGTGGAGTTTCCAAAAACCAAACCCTGAATACTGCCCTCTGTCTTTTTGTTTTCTTAGCTGTTTTATGACATGTTAGACTTGTTCGTTATGGACATTCATTAGAAAAATCAGATTATACTAAAATGGAAAAAGATCACCCACTCTTCCACCACCCAGAGACAGCCTCTGTTAATGTCTGCATTTATGTTCCTGTAGAATTTTATCAATGTGTAAAAAATTTTTCTGTGAAAACGGGATCGTACTACATACTGTTTTGTCACCTGATTTTTAACCCTTAAAAATGTATGCTGTGTGTTCACAAGTTCTTTGATCATCTGTTCTCCGGGGGCTGGGCTTGACCTAGTGACCCGCTCCTCAGGTTGGAAGGGAAAATTCGTAACTTGACGCTGGAGAAGCCCGCAGGCACCACCTGCAGCCAGCGTCAAGGTGCGCCTCACCTGGCCTCACCTGGCCTCACCTGGCCAGGCTGGTGGCGTGTGCCCCACCAGGACCCCCTTCCCCTCTGTGCTGCCCCTACCCAAATCCCCAGCCCCAGCCTAATGAGAAAACAGCACCCACCCAAATCGGAAACACCTGACCAGCTGGCAGTTCCCAAAGCTCCAGGGTCGTGAGAAACGTGAAAAGACAAGAAACTGCGCAGCCTGGAGGAGGCTAAGGAGACGCGATGAATGCACCGGGGCGTCGTGGAGCAGAAAAAGAACATTAGCAGAACACTGGTGACATCCGAATAAGTCTCCTCTTGGGTGTGGAGAGGATAATAAAGAATATTTATCAATAAAGAATACATACATTTATTTAATAGACAGGACTGTATCAACGCTAGTTTCTTAGCTCTGATAACATGCCATGGTTAAATAAGATGCTGACATTCAGGGAGGGGTGGGTGAAAGGTATTCCAGAACCTTCTGCACTGTCTTTGCTCCCTTTCTGTAAACCTAAACTTATGTCAAAATAAAAATGTTTTACGAATATTCATGCTAAACGCCTTTGCCAAGATCGACAGTGTCGTGTGTTAATGTCTGCCTAGCATTTTGTTGTATGCAAATATCTAATTTTACTTCACAAATATCTGGATTTTTCTCTCAAATTGTTTCTATTTTAGCAGCACTCAAATGGTATTTCTCTTAAATTCACTTTTGTGCACTTGTCCTTAGGATAAATTCCAAAGACGGCGTTTCTGGGTGCTTTTCACTTCCCTCTGGCAGTGTCCGGGGCCCTGAAGAGCTTCTCTGAAGTGCTGCTCCACAGCTCGGGACTGCAGGCCCAGCACCTGGATTTTCACCGGCTGCAGCCGAGTGCTGTGGACAGGGACGTGTGAGCAGCCCGGCCTGGTCGCTGCCACAGCTCCCTGGCTGTCCCACGCAATCGGCCGTTTGTCTTGGGGCGCAGACTCTGCAGAGTATTCTGGAGGAAATGCTGGTGGCAGCCCTGGGGTCGGGAGGCTTGCTCTTCCCAAATCCAGGAGCAGAGCAGGTGAGAGGGAGGGGGAGCCCTGCTGCCCTCCACAGACCCGGGGCTGCAGGGGAGCGCCGCGCCCCCCAGCCCGGGCTTGAGAGATGAGGAGAGGCACACTTCAATTTCCCAGAAAAGCTGCGCCTCCAGCTTTCTAAGGTGACCAACTCACCCTGGTCTGCCCGAAACTGGGAAAGTTCTCGCATTCCGGAAGCCCCTTAGTCCTGGACAAACCAAGACGGTTGGTCACTCTCGGTGGCCCAGAGAGAACCCTGGGCCCTAAATCAGAAATCCAGTCCTACCCAGTGGTGTGGCAAGAACAATTCTCACCGCTCTGAGGTTGGTAGAGTTACTGACAGGAGGAGTCCCAGTGTTCCTGGTCCGCACGCCAGACCCTGCCTCCACAGCACCCCTTTCTGCGGCCGGCACCTCATCCATGCCGTGGCCTCTGCCTGGGCGGCCTGCCTCACCCCTGCAGCCTCCTTTAAGCATCAGCCAACTCCTATTCAAACTTCAAAACGTGGCTGCACAATCACCTCCTCCGGGAAGCCCCTGCCTCTCGGCCATGCTAAGGCCCCTGTGTACCCCGGCACCCCGTGCCCCGGCTATCAGGCACTCACTCCCTCAGCAGGAGAGTCAGCCTGGCGTGGCATTTGCAGAGGGGCCCAACACCCCCTCGCCAAGTCCCTGCTCACCAGCCTAGAGGCTCCACGGCATTGGGCAAGTTCCTTGACCTTCCTAAGCCTTCATCTCTCCATCTGTAAAATGGTTTAATAAAGGTGCCTGCCTCACCAAGGGGCCATGGGATTAGATTAACTGAGACTGTGTGTATATAACATGGCTTGGCAGATGCTCAGTGAATGCTCTGTGAATGAATGAACAATAGAGTTGAAATAGCCAATTCAGAGCAAACGCTAGGCTGTATCGGTGCTGCACCTTACCCGACTGTGATGGTTAGGCTAATGTGTCAACTCGGCCAGGTAATTGTGTCCAGGTGTTTGGTCCAGCAAGCACTGGGCTAATTGTAATACAAGAGCATTTATGGACTTTGGTCACCAGTGAGTCTACTGCGAGGATGGCTGATTACATCTGCATCAGTCAGGGAGATTGCATCAGCAATGGGTGATGCTTTTATCCAATCAGTGAATGACTTAAAAGGGGAAGTGACTTCAACATTCAGAGAGAATTTCCCAGCTCGTCGTTGGACAGTCAACTTCCCCCAGAAACTCATCAAGGACCTTTCATCGGACTTTTCATCGGAGCCCCTGGCTTGCAGCCTGCCTGCGGAACCTGGACGTGTGCATCCCCACTGTCGCGTGAGAGACTCTTTTAAAATCTCATATTATTGACCGATATCTCCTGTTGATTCTGTTTCCTGAGAGACCCCTGACTCATACACCCACCTTCCACTCGCTCTCCCCAGACTCCGAACACCCTTTATCACAGGAGTGGTCACCTTCCCAGTGCCATGGACCCCTTCTCTGGGAAATATTTTTAAATGAATGAAATAAAGCAACAGTATTTCAAAGGAAGCTAATTGTATTGGAATCATTATTAAAATATCAAGTGGCCTTAGTGACAACAGTATATGTGCTTCCATGTTAGCACATTAAATAAAGGCTATTTATTAATAATTTCAAAGTAATGATGAGTTTAAATGACATGCTGTGCTACCTGCAGAAACAGTAAGGGATAGAAGACTCTGCATGACCTCTTGGTGGCTGGTCCCCTGATGTCACCGTGACCTGCTGCGTGTTTCTAGCTGAAGGGGGAGGGGAGGGGCCCGTGTGGCTGGAGAAGAGGGGCGGGCGGGGGCTGCGCCTGGCAGCCACAGTGTCACTTCCGGCCTGGGCTCCGTCCCTAAGGCGGGCAGGTTGAAGGAGAGCTTTGGGGGGGCGCGCCTCGGTTTCGCTCAGATTTTTTAAAAGACCTGCTTTTTAAGCAGGCTGAGGAGCAATGGGAAGGATGCCTCTTAGGAGTTGAGCAGAAATTATTTCAAATTCAGTATTGCTGGCTGCGTGGCGCTCCCTCTGGAGCAGATTCCCAAGCCGGAGCCTCTACCAACAACTTCTAAGAGAACCCGGAAACATCAAAATCAGCTTCCCTCGGCTCCCTCGGGTTCTGGCCCTGGTCAGCTGCCTCAAAGCCGCTGCGTGAGTGTGCGAGAGTGTGTGTGCACAAGTATGTGTGTGAGTGTGCCTGTGTGTGCATGCCTGTTGTGTGCGGTACGTGTGAGTGTGTGGTGTGTGTCTGTGTGAGGTGTGTGTGCTGGAGGGAGGGCCGGTCAGTTTCCAGCCTCTCCCGCTCACCCCTGATGGTCAAACACTCTGCAGAGCCCTGAAGTCAGTGTGGGAGCAAACAGCCCGCAGAGCGCCTTGAAAGCAGGGGACCCGGAGAGAACACCGGCTCGGCTCTGCGTCGCCGAATGGTCTCGGGCCAGACAGCTTGTGTTCCCACGTCTGTTTCCTTGTGGATAAAATGGGGAAGAAACAGTCCCTTTTCCGCCGCTTCCTGGGATGCATTTTGGGAAGGTAAGAGATAAAATTCCCTTTACGAACCAGGTACCTGGAAGAGGTGGTGGCCACGTTAACAGTTAACGTTTACGGAGAGCGCTCGCAGGGCCAGGCAACCTGACCTGCACCCTAATCCTCATATTACAGAGGAGGAAAGCCTGGTCCGGGGGTAGGTGATGCTCCACGGTCACGGAGCGAGCTCAGGGCAGAGCGGGGATTCCCACGCAGTGCTGTCAGGCCGCAGGGGGCACGGCTGTCAACTGCCGCGTAGTGACTTGTGATGGGTACTGCACACAAAATTCAAAGGGCAGGAGGTCCCAAAGCATCAGGTACCTATTTGGGAAAATCAACTTAACAGAACCTGACCTTGGAAGGGCAAGAGTGGCTTCCAAACAGAAAATACATCCTGCTGGAGTTAAGAGTCAAGAGCAGATATGGCCAGAGTCCACTTAGCTGCAAGGATAAAAACACAAGGCTGATGAGGCAATTGCCGAGTCGATTGGGGGGAATATGTGAACACCTAGACCTAGATCAATCCTGGGTAAATAATCAATCAGCTAGCCTTTATTGAGCACCTGCTACATGCCTAGATTAGTCCCATGCCGCCAACTCCTTTTAAGCAGATGCCACTTGAACATTTCACTTCTTAAAGAGTGCCTGCACAGGGAAACGGGCCCACAGAAAGCCATTCATTCATTCTTTCTTTCATTCATTCATTCAAGCTATCAAGCCTCAGTGTGAAGTGCAGGGAAATTGCCTCCTGTTGTCTCTACAAATTCTATTTAGGCAGGAAAAGTAGAAAACCGCCTCCCTAACCGCTGAGTTACATTTCTCACAGGGTGTGGGGAACTGGCAACAAGGAGAAAGGATGTATTTTCGAAAGGATAAAGCCCCCTTATTAGAGTATTACACAAAATTCCTGCTGCTACAGTTTCCTTCAGGAAAACTCCCGGCGGCCAGCCCAGGCCGTGAAAATCAGCACAGACATTCTGAAGCCGTCTCCTACGTGCGAGCAAACGTCACCGTAGAGGGCGTCCCCGAGGCCACGCGGATCGGCTGTCATCGCGCTGTGCTGAATGGCATACCCTGCTCTCCGCGGAGGCCTGCGGGGGAAAGCGCCCCACAGCCGCTCGACGCCACCTGACGGAAAGCATTAAAGGTCAGGAAGGCACAGAACGTTTGTCCATCTGTGTGCAGGAGCTGGGAAGCCCGTGCCAGACCTTCAGCGTTCTGTCAGGGAGATGGAGCAAGGCGGGTGCTTAGGTTTTGGTAAGAAAATTTTGGCATTTTGGACCAGATCATTCTTTGCTGTGGAGGATTGTTCTGTGCATTGGATGCTGGTTGGCAGCATCCCTGGCCTCTCCCACTAGATGCTAGTAACTTCCTCCACCCCACCCCCAACTGCAGCAACCAGAAAAGTCTCCAAGCACTACAAAATGTACCCTGGGGATTTCCAGATTTAGGGAAAAAAGTCAAGGAGCCCTAGTTAAATTTGCAATTCAGATAAGCAATGAATCATTTTTTAGTATAACTATGTCCCAAATATTGCCAATTTTTTTTTCTGGCAACCGTCCCTGGGGAAAAAAAGTCAAAATCACCTCCATTTGAGGACCACTGAGCTGGGTGAACATCTGCCCTGGTTTGTCCAGGACTTCCTGCTTTTGGCACTGAAACTCCAGCATCCTGGGAAACCCTTCGATTCCAGGCAAACGGAGCCGGTTGGCAGTCCACAGGACCCCCTCAGTCCTCTGGGCTGAACTCAGGCTTCAGGCTCCCCCAGACTCACAGCAGCCCTGGGGAGATGCAGCACTTTCAGCGAGCTCGGCGGCAGGGCTCCGTGGGAACTTCTAAACGGCCCTCTTCTGCTGGATTGTTGATTTGCAAACATAACCAAACATTACCAATAATGGCTCCAGTCAGCCTTCAAAGTGGCCTATTGATTGTGACGGCCTCGGAGTAGAGGAGACTTCCCAGAAGAAAACATCCATATCCCAGATATTTCGTTTCAAGTAACCCAACACCCAGAGTCAATGGGTCTTCCCGCCAGCAGCAAGACTGTTACTAGACCTCGGTTTTCCTATAAATCCTCAGGGTGGATTCTTTGTGGGTTCTTGTTGCCTTTAATTCAGAATCGTATTGACTGCATCCAGGCTGTTACCAGGCAACACAGATCTGCCCCCCCCCATCATTTTATATGGGGCAAAGTGAGGGGCGAAGGGAATCCGGAAGGTTCTCTGTACTCATGCACCTGTTACCACCCATGGCTTTACTCAACCCAGCAGGGCCCCAAACCCCACTCTGGACAGTTTTTGTTGTTTTTTCCCCATAGAACTCTGGACTTTAGGCAATATGAAAATGAAATCTGTCTTGGGTTTCTTGAGCCAGGGAGGTTTCTAGGCCTTCTAATAGCCAGCCTTACGACAGTTGGTGGAATTACGTGTTCTCCATTCGGAAATGAGGCCATCTCCCAAGAAGAAAACTGAAAAAGTCACACGGCGGCTGCCTGATCTGGTACGCGTGCTACTGAGAAGCTGGGGACACCCGCTACGCCCAGCAGCTCTGGACCTTGTCTGCGAGGCAGGACGCCGTGTGGGGCAGTGGTCTGCTGGGCCTGCGAGCTGGCTCCAAGCCGCTGTGCTCATTTCTTCCCGTGGTGGCTTGAAAGCAGCCTGGCGAGGGCTTGACGCCACGGAGCTGAGATGTTTCTCCAGAGAGCCAGGTGGTGAACGTGGACCAGTACCGAGCTGGTGAGCACCTACAGACTGGCCAACGGCCTGGGGCGTGAAACGGGAGCCCAGGAGCCACACCTACAGGTGGGAGCCCCGGATTGTCCGTGTACTGTGGCTGCGGCCAGGACCAAGGTGCCAGACTGACTGGACAAAGGACAGTGGACCTGGGGCCACTGTCAGCAGTACACACACGGGGCACCTGGCCATTACCCACAGCAAACAGTCCCTCACCGTCCACCCCGAGCGGTCAGGCCTTATTCAACAGCTGACGGCTTCCCAATGTTTGCCCCTGCGTCCCGCTGAGGACCAACCGAGAAAGCCACACGTGCCCCCGACCAGTCCTTCAGCACGCCGCACTGCGAGCCAGCCGCCTCCAGCTTCCCTGCAACCGCTCCTCGGCTGCCCTGAGCTGGAGGCCGACTCCTCTGCCGCAGCAAGCTCTGAATGAGCAGCCTCTGGCCCAAGTCCTAGTTAGACCTGGCCCGAGCTCCTGGGGCAGCTCAGGAGCCACATTAAGTCACAGCCAAGCCTGCGTGGCTTGGGGACACCGTCCTAGGCGTGCTCCATAAATTCACCCATTTAATCGTAACAAGCTCTGTTTTCGGTGCCACCTCTGATTTCGGTGCAGCTGCCTGGGCGCTTCCTCCTGGGACAGTGCCCCACCCCAGGCAGGCGCCCCCCACCCCGGGACCCTGAAGGCAGAGGCCAGCCTGCTTCCGTCTTAGCATCAGCCCCGGGGCAACTTCCCGCCAAGAGGGGATGGGAGATGTGGGCATACGCTCCCGCTTCCCTTCCTTCAGAAAGACAGCCTGCGGGGCCTGCCCAGGCCTCGGGGTCCCAGGGCACCTGCACCCCCGCTGCCAGGTGGGGCTACCCTCAAGTTGGTGCTTTTCTCCTCCCCTGCTCCCTCACCCCTGCTTCTGGAATCACCTCCCAAGCCAGCTAATCGCCTGCACCCACGTCTCTGTCGCATCTCTGCTTTCAGGCAGGCCCCAGCCAAGACGGGTAGACGCCAATACAAGGATCCCACTTCACAGATAATTAGTGCACGATGAATTATTGAGTGTAGGGCCAGGGTGCGGGGAGAATGGAAAGCAGGGTCCTTCAGGAGAGCAGAAGAGGGGCTGACACGACCTGCTCTTTCCTGCACCTGGGCAGGGAAGCGCTGGGGCTGGGTGCTCCTGGCATGGCCATCACTGTGGATGAGCCGTGCGCGTCCTGGGGCAGAAGGGCGTCAGGCTTGGGGGTAGCTAAACTTGCTGTCCCACTGAGCCTCTTGGGACCCCACGCAGCCTCGCTGCAGGTCTCGTCGCACAGGGTGGCAGAGGGGAGCTAATTCTCCTCTCACCTCCCAGCGCACAGCCAGTGCTCGTGGCGCCGTGAGGGCTGACGGCGCCAGGGACCGCAGCTCCTTGCCCGGGAGCTGTGGCAAAGGGGTGGTGGGAGTCGGTCTCTGGCCCTGAGCAGAGGGGGCTCGGCCTGGGCAGTGGGGCAGGACACCGCCAATGCGGCCAGGAGCGGCAGCAGGCGTTCCACCCAGTGGCGGCCAGGATGGTTGCACCGTGGCTCCCAGCGTGGCCGGCGGCCTCCAGGGCAGGCCTGGGCTCTGCACGGGGTGGTGACAACACAGTGGCCCATCAGATTCACAGGGGCACGGAAGCCGTTCTTGGAAACTCCCAGAAACACAAGGAGACGGGGTTTTCAAAAGACTGGAGTTCCTGTCAACAATTCCTGGGACATCATTTGTCCCCAAGAACGGCGAGCCCAGGGACAGCCCAGTTGGAATGCTCTGACTTAAATAGACCTGGTTTCTCAGGCGGCCCTCCTTGAGGGGGTGGTGCCAGGTGGAGACCCCACTGCTGCAGCCAGGCTGCCCATGCTGGGGGCTCACCCTGCCCCACTGGCTGTGTGCCACTGGCCTGTCTGAGCGCAGCGGCCGTCGCAGGCGGGGATGGTGTTGGTGGCTGCCTGGGAGGTTTGTCATGAGGACTGGGGGAGACACTGCGCTGAGCGTCCTTGGCACATGGAGGAGCCGCCTGCCCGCTAGAGAACACGTCACCTCCCGCACCAGCGCCTCAGCTCTCAGCCGAGGGTCTGTCGTGAGCACTGGTCATCTTGTTTGAGCCTCATTTTATCTGGCACCCACGTCATGGATCTTCTCGCAGGCACTCTCCGCCTCCCGTTAGGGAAGATGAAAATGGCAGCACCTTTGAGGCCAGGGCAGGTGGTCAGCAGGGTCCACCGCTCTCGTGCCCATGCTGGACTGGCTCAGGAGCGGGAGTGGCGGGTCCTTCTCTCTCCGCCGCAAGGTCGAATGTCCTGCACAGTGGTGGCAGCAGCAGTTTCTTCATCAGGCGTCCTCCACGGGACCCTGGATGGGGCTCCAGGCCGGACCCCCCACCGACTCCCCAGCCATGCAGTGTCCTCTCCATCAGCCCCCCTCTGCCCAGCAGCCAGGCTAAGCGCTGAGGCCCGTAGATCCTCAGCCTGGAGCTCACGGCGCCTCTATCCACGAGGGCTCCCAGGCCACCAGCTACCTCCCTCTCTTAAGTCTGGGGCTTTACGAGGCCTCGCGGCTTCTGACCTGCATCACTGCGATGAGTTTCCCCTCGGCCCAGCCGCCACACCACGGTCAGATGCTTGTGAAACACAGATCAGGGCCTGCTGCCCGTCCTTCATGGGCTCCTCAGAGCTCCCAAACTCTAAGGGCATCCAGCCTGTCCACAGTCTGTCCTGACCACTTCTCAGCCACATCCCCACTCCCACTACCAAACCCCCACTGCGCAGACACAGCCTGCCCCACAGCTCACGCCTTGCTGGACAAGCCGAGCTCTGAGGTCTACTGCCCCTCCAGCCACCCAGGCTTCATTCACAGGGCACCTCCTCCAGGAAGGCTTCCCGCCGCCATCTGAACTAGGCACCAGAGACCCCGGGGCACACACTCACTGTCAGATTTTTCAAACGGCATGATAACCGTCTGTGTCCGTATAGGTCTACCCTGCTATTCCTTGACGACCAGGACCTGTAGCCCCAGCTCCTGGAGTGGAGTAAGAGCTTGGTCGGGAGCGGATGTGGCTCAGGCAGTGGGGCGCCTGCCTCCCACAGGGGAGATCCCAAGTTCGGTTCCCGGTGCCTCCTAAAGAAGACAAGAAACAACGAGCAGACTGTGAGCAAAAACAGATGAGCAAGGAGCAGATGTGGCTCGGGCAGTGGGGCGCCTGCCTCCCACAGGGGAGGTCCCAGGTTCAGTTTCTGTTGCCTCCTAAGAAGGGAAAAATAGACAATGAGCAGACAACAAGGAAAAAAAAATTAAGCAAACAGACGAGGGAGCCATCTCGGAGGGCAGTGGGGAATAGACCCACCTATAAAAAAAAGAGCTTGGTCAATGTCAGCTGGATTGATGAAGAACGGAGTGCTCTGCAAGGGTCCTCTCTGGGTCCTCGGGGCCCTTGGCTTCGGCCAGTCAGAGCCTTAATGCCCTTCTGCAGTGCCCGGGGGTGCCTGACACTTTTCCAAAGTGCTTGCGCCGAGTTCCACTGCCACCAGCAGTGTTTGGGAGCCCTGGTGGCTCCACGTCCTCACCAACGTCCAGTCTGTGTGTCTGTGTGCTGCATGCCCTGCAGAAGTCTCGCCACTCCTCTCCGCCTTCCCTGGGCCGTTTATGTGCTGTCTGCCTTCCAGGAATTCTGGGAACTGCAGTTCTCTCCATTTTGTTGCATTCTAGTGATGCTTTGGCATCTTAGCACCCTTGTAGACCGGCATAGGCAGGGAGTGTGCGTGCCCCACGGGGCTAGCTCCAGCTCCCTCCTTTTCTCTGCCTCTCCAGAAAGCGCATCAGTGCAAGTGCGTAAGTCTGGGGCTGTGGTGGGGAGTGTCTTTCATCTGTCCTTGTAGGTTTTTATGGAAAGCATCTGCAAGCTTCAGTCCCTTAGTAATTACTGGTAGCAAACTTCCTGAGCCACACCTCACCGACACCACAGGTTTGCCAACAGCCAGCCGTGTGAGCCTGCTTAATGTTCTCTCCCCACAGCACACTCAGACCTGGGCAAGCGGGACCCCTCCCCAGTTCCCATGCCTAGGGTAGGGGGTTACCCTAACCTACCTTCTTCAAAATTGTCTAAGAGCACCTCAGGCTTGGAAGAGGCCAGGCCAGCACTGCTGTCTGTACAGAACACCCCAGAAACAGAACAGGACCCGGGGCCCACTCCCCACTTCTCTCTCCAGCCCTGCCCCAAGTGTAGGGCTGATCTGGTGCCCCAGGGGCCCAGGACTCAGCTGTGGGCTTGTTCTGGGGCGACCTGCTGAGCAGAGCTCTCCCCCTGATGGGCACAGTGCTCCTAAAGGATCGCACGGGATTGGGCTGCCAGGTTGTTGCTGACATGCTGATTTGGGGGACACAGGAACCGGGTTCAGGGCTCTGCACCGCCAAACCCTCTGGGGCAGCGACTGTAGCTCAGTGGTTGAGCTCCTGCTTCCCAGGTACAAGGTCCTGGGTTCAATCCCCGGTACCCCCAAAAAAAGAAAACCCTCTGTACAGCCGACCTTTGGCTTGGGCCTCGTGCCTGGGCCCACAGGTCAGCTCTCACCCGGTCCTGTCCTGAGCACGGGCCGCCTCTGCTCCAAGCTCCCAGGACAACAGGGTGGAGGAGACCTTCTTCCTATACCCCTGCTGAGGGCACCTTGCGTGGCCACCCACCCGTCCTGCAGGCTCTGCTCCCTGCCAGGCAGTCCTCCAGAGCTAGCCACACACGCCTCTGCAAACCCAGCGGGCCTGTGGCATCAATATCCTCTTCCCATCAGTCAATGCTGCCGTCGAGTTCTCTCGGGTCAGTCGTAAGCCATGCTGGACAAAGTTCAGCTATTCCTTGCACTGATGGAGCCGCGTCTTTGGCTCCACGCATGGGCCCTAGCACATCCACTGGTGTGGAAAGCAGGGCTGCAGTTTAGAAATGCAGTGATTATGACCTAAATGGTTCGAGAAGATATGTTTGGAAGGCACGTTTTCTACATTTGCACTGTAAAATCCAGTCAATTTAACATTGCCGGAAAATGAATTATTGTCCGTATTTTCTAGCAGTTCCATGTATCAACTTGGCTCTGCTGTAGTGCCTAGTTATTCGATCAAACCCTAGTTTAGCCATTACCGTGAAGTAATACAATATTAGTGGGCTTTGTTTAAAGGGTAAGCTGGGTGGGCTGCACCCAGTCAGCTGAAAGGTCTGAAGAGCAGAGCTGAAGCGACCCTGAGGAAAAGGAAATGCTGCCTGGGGACCGCGGCGCCAGCTCCTGCCCTTCCTGGCCGCTGCGCTAGATTGCAGGTTTGCCAGGCAGCCTCCAAAATAGCATAAGCCAGTTCTCTGCAGTAAATTAGACGTGTGTGTCTTTGCCGGTGTGCATGTGTGTAACGTGTGCGTGTATGTAGACAGGTACATGTGTGTAGGTGTGTGCGTGTATGTAAACACGTGCGTGCATGTAAGTGTGTGTGTGTAAATGTGCGTATGCATGTAAACGTGCTCATGTATATAAACGTGCGCACGTATGTAAATGTGTGTAAACATGTGCATGCATGTAAGCGTGTGTGTGTAAATGTGCGTATGCATGTAAACATGCTCATGTATATAAACGTGCGCAGGCATGTAAATGTGTGTAAACATGTGCATGCATGTAAACATGTGTGCATTTGTAAACGTGTGTGTGTGTGTGCAAACGTGCATGCATGTGCACCTCCCACTGGCTCTGCTTCTCACAGGAGCCTGACTGAAGCAGTGGCCATCACCCATGGAGCATCTTGGGCACAGGTGACCTTTGGGAGTCTCTGGCAGCCGTTATTCAGGGGCGCCTCGATACGTGACGCGGTGGCCAGAGTGTGCCATAACCAGCAATTAATCCACCGTATTAAGGACCTGCAGAGCCAAGATCTATTTTGCTGCAATTCAGAGAAGTGCCAATGAATTATGGCACTGTGACTGCTGCCGCCATTCCTCCCTGTGGGAGATTCGAAGCCATCCAGGAACAGGGCATTTCACAATAACGAACATGAAGAGGTGGTTCTTAGATGGAAAAAGAAGAGGCGGTGCCTGGGTTTCACAAAGAGCCCTCACGAGCGCTAGTGGGCAATGAACAAATACATAACGGCCTCCTCTACTCCTTTAAACCCTCCTCAATGCATCGCTATGCCTCGCACGGGCTTGGATTTCCTAGCACGTTTCTTGATTTGTTTCTGCAGATGGGGGCTATGCAAACATTTTCCCAGGTTCACACACCCTGTGGTGCCCCTGCCCTCCCCTCTGCCTGTTTGCCCATTGGTAATAGTCCACCGGTTCTTCCTCAGGGTTCCTTCCAGCACGAATATGCTCATTCTTTTACCAAAGAATCCAAAGAATTAGTCACCAACACAACAAATTGCACCCCAGTGGAAGAAGGGTTTTAGATTTGGCCTAAAGAAAGTTCCCCCTTCACTTGTCCACTCAGGGCCTCCTGTCCATTCAGAGAGAGGACTTCACTGCCCATTCCCAGACCAAGAGCATGAAGTCAGAGGACGCCGTCCACCTCCGCCTCAGGACACCTGCCACCGGGGTCTCAGAGAGGGCACAGAGCCCAGGGCTGCGGCACAGGCTCGCCTCTCACACAGGGACGCAGCCAGGCGGCCAGGGAGCGAACGCCGCTGGTCCTCCTCCGCTGTCGGGCCCAGCCTCCTGCCTGGCCGTGACCGCGCAGCTGTGCGGCCTCTGCGGCAAGCGTATCCGCCCTGGTGCTTCAGCCCCAGCCTGGCTTCAGCGTGTGAGTTGAGGGGTGTGCTGTGAGAGAGCACTGGCCGGGGAGTCAGGTCCTCAGGTCCTCCTTTCCCAGCAATGAGCCTCGTGGAACTGGGAAGGCCCCTTTCCTCTCTGGACCTAAGTTTCCTCACCTATGACATGTATGAACTGGACTGAGTCACTGAAGCTGCTTCCGGCTCTCATGTACTGCACTTTCTTTTTTTTTTTTTTAATTTATTGTTTTTTAGTTTTGTATTTACTTTAATTATTCAAATTTTAGTTATTTTATTGTAGTAACACATATACATTTAAAACATAAAATTTGATGCTTTAAACATTATTGTATGTACAATTCAGTGACATCAATTACTTTTAAAATGTTGTGCATCACCTTCCATTACTAAAACTTTTTCATCACCCAAAACAAAAACTCTTTCCTAATAATAAATAACTCCCCATTCTCCCTCTAAAGTTCAAAAATATAAAAACAAATAAAAATAAAGAATTTTAATCAACAAACAAAAGATGTGTATGGAAAAGAGGATGACTTTGCTATCTCTTCCTTGTTTCAAAATTATGCACTATTAAGTCAAATGTATTTATTTACTTTTAAATTATCGTTTATTACATATGCTTGTTTTAATTTTACAATTGACACATTTTTATATCTGGAGCAATTGGTTGGGTATTTTAGGTTGGAATAAAATGCATTAAGATTTTTCCCATTAAAATAAATCAAAGTAGAAACAACTCAAGAATCCAATGCATTTTCTTTTAATAAGAAAAAGACATTTGAAAGGAAAGTACAGAGAATAATACTGATCATATACCTGCCACTTGGCCCTTTTTTTCTGTATAGATAATTTTTTTAATTTGCTTAGGTAAGATATTTATTCTCCCTCTTAAAAAACGAAACCAACTCACACACAGCGCTGATGCCTAGGACACCTGCCTCTGCAGGCCCCAAACGGCTCGCAGACATGCCTGGTTTGGCCAACACGGCTTCTGCACAGTGGGCGCCAATGCCTTCCAACGGAGCATGCACCCTCTGGTTCTGCCACACCAGCCCCCAACTCCCCATTCACCACACTTCACTCACATTTACACGGCCCACCAGGCCACAAAGCCACGTGAGTCCGTGAACACAAATGTATCAGGCCACCTGTTTTAGTTCCTCAGCTGCTAAAACGAATTCCATACAATGGGTTGGCTTAGCAGCAGGACTTTCTTGGCTCATGGGTTCAAAGGCTGGAAGGCTTGCCTCCTCCAGGGTAGGTATCTTCTGGCTGCCGGCAATCTTTCAGGTGCCTTGGCTTTTCCACCTCGTGCAAGGCACACAGCACTGTCTTTTCCTCGCTCTTCAGGGTCCCATTGGCTTCCAGCTTCCGGCTGCTCTTCGAGGTTTCTCTTCCACGTGCAATTTCCTTTGCTTATGAAGACTTCAGCCCTCTTGGACTAAGGCCCACCTCATTCCGCTTAGGCACCTTCACAACACCTTCAAAGGCTCTATGTACAAGTGGGCTCAGAGCCACAGGACCAGGGATTGGGACCCAAACATGCCTTTTGTGGGAGACGTGATTCAGTCCCCAATATGGCGGAGAGCAGAAATACTGAGAGCGTTTCCCAGCCTTTCCTGTTTCACCTCTACTCCACAGCCCTGGAGATGTTGCACGGGCAGCAGTGGCCCTGAGAACTTTGTTCTCCCTCCCAAGGATAAAACTCGGGAAGAACATGGCTTGGAACAGACAGACTTGAGTCTAGATTCCAGCTCCTACCATCTGCTTATTTATCCAGGGCCTCCAAGTCTTCATTTGCAGGGATGGGAATCACAACACGGGGAGCACACAGCGGGTGCTCAATAAATGCTAATTCCCTCTCTCATCCTGTGCAGTCAGCTCACATCTCGCTCCAATTTCTTCTCCAGAGAACAGGTCTCTAGGGCCCACCCAGGTGGGGCTGCGGAGCGCAGTTCCTCGTTAAGAAGTGTGACGACCCTGGAAAAGGAGAGCTGGGGTGCGCCTCCTGTTTTGTCCCTTTTGCTGTCACATGTGTCCGAAGGCAACGGCCCCGAGAACGTGGCTAATGTGGATAGCAGCGCTGGTCAAACGCAAACTGTCCTTTAAAAATGTCTTTCCAATCAAGGCAAAGATCCCTCACAGAAAGTCACACGGCAGAGGAGGCTGGAGGGACGTGGACGCCTGGCCCCAGAAGCCACATGTGTCTATTTTTGGCTCCCAGTAAAGCCCGGTACACTGTAATTAGGATAATAACATGCTCCCTTCTATAAAGGCCGATGGCACAGTTGACCCCCGCTCCCCATCTGGGCACAAGACATGTGCTGTGGTTGTTTTGCCAGCTGTGGACTTGGGTGATTTGTCATTACCCTCTCATCCAGCTTGGATTGGGACCAAGCATCTGCAGGGGCACTGGGAACGATGAGTGTGGGATCCACCAGGGCTCTGTGGAACTGGTGGATGCGGGGTCTGGGGGCACCATCGATGGGACTAGCATGGACTTTTGCTCAAGGAGTCACTTCTGTAAAGATCCACTGGCCCTTTGGGGGCATCAAAGCCTTCACCTCGGCCTTGTCCACCTGGAGCTGGTGCGCTCAGCGCGGGCTCCCTGCTGGACCATGTCCTCGTGCTGGGGGCTGCCTTGCCCCTGGAGCTACCTTCCAGCACACTCCTGGTAAGATGCCAGACCAGCCCCCTGGAACACAATGAAGCCCATTAGCCACAGGTGGGGGACCCTAGAGCACTGCAGGTTGCACACGCAAGAGGAGACGCTGGAGAAGACAGAGGCTGGGTCAGTGCGGGTGGCAGAGCTTTTGGAACACCCTCCCTTCCCCACAGCACTGCCCGGCCGCCTAGAGCCTTCCTCCCTGCTTCCCACAGCGCTCGTGCTGCCTCCCTGGCTCCAGGCAGCACCTCTCCCGCTCCGGACTGGGTCCCTCCCTCCAGGTGACCCAGGCTTCCCAACACTGCCGCCGAATGGTACAGCTCTTTCGGGCCCTGCCCAGCCACGAGTCCCTGGTCTCTAAGCCTCAGAGTCATCCTGCCGGGACTGGGAAAGAAAAGAGAAATCTCTTTCTGGACATCAGTTTTCTCATTTGCAAAGTGAAGATGACCTTTTAGGCCTCTTCCAGTTCAGAAATCCGGGTCCTGTGGAGGGTTTGTCCACCAGTGAGCAACCTGCTCTAAGTCTATCCTCATTGTGGAAAGACTGTAGAGACAGGTTGTGCACATACACCTAACAGCCATGCTTTATAAAAGCCGTTACGACTGCAATTACAAGACCTTTCATGCACGCTGGAGCATTTGACCCCCACCATAAACCTCATGTAGGCAGGGAGGGTGTTGCTACTCAAATCCGGATCTTCCGACTCGGGACAAAGCTCTTTTTGTGATCCCACGCTGCATTCCTGGTAAGCAGAGGCACCGGGGGTGCACGTGCCCCGGAGAGTGGAGAAATGGGGCTCTCTTTCCTCTAGTTTTCTGAGCTGGGTCTAGGGAAGGGCCCTGGAGTTTCACTCACTTGCACTCTTTGTTATAACGCTGCGGTTAAGAGCTCAGGCTCTTCAAATGCAAATGCTCTGAATTTGAATCCTCGCTCTGCCATTTACTTAGCAGCTGCATTGTCGGCTTCTCTGGGTCTCTGTAAAATGGGGAAATTGATATATATACATCACAGTGTAGTTATGAAGTTTAAAGAGCTGATCCATGGAAGAGTTTAGCAGATCTGGCACATGCTACAATAAATAATAGCATCATTTAGATTAATATTGGATATTTTCATGCATTGATTCCCAAAGTGTTTACTGTCATAAATGTTCAGAATAGTTAATTTTAAAAATCCAGTAGCAATGCACTGTTACTAGTGAAAAGCATGAACCGAAGGTAAGGTTAGATGAGCAGGTTCAGAAGGACGTTTGAGAAATCCCATGGAAGACAAGAAAACACCTCTTGTAAAGTTCTGTGGGCTTCCAGGTCGTTATAACGTAGGTGATTCACACATAAATCCAGAACAAGTCGTATGTCAAGAATCAGAGCTGCCCATGCGGAGGCACCAAGAGGCCTCTCTGAAGGAGCACAAATCCTGTAAAAGGCCGTAAATAAGAACGAAGAGCAGAGAGAAGCTTGGCTTTCAGCACAGGACAGGCCTCCTGTGTGGGGCCTGCGTGATGCCGAAGGATCCAGCTGGAAGCAGCACCAGGCCACGCGGCACTGGCAGCCAGGCCAGGCCCAGCCGGCAGCCTCGCTCCTCCACACCCCAGAGAGCCAGCAGCTGCCCGAGCCTGGCTCCGGGAAAATCCTCTCCCAAGCGCAGAGTGAATTTGTCCCCCTCGTGAGGAGTTCTACTAGAAGATGCCCAAGGTCGGATAATCT
Organism: Cabassous unicinctus; assembly: GCA_029593785.1. Lineage (NCBI taxonomy): Eukaryota > Metazoa > Chordata > Mammalia > Cingulata > Chlamyphoridae > Cabassous > Cabassous unicinctus. The sequence continues at coordinate 24,299 of JAQZBX010007650.1, read as the reverse complement.
AACCCACCTCCCGAAACCCACAGAAGGTTTCACTCCGCTGCGTGCATGTGTTGAAGGGCCTGCTGAACAAGCGTCTCCCCTCGTCTCTCAGAGACCCCTGATCCTTGCAGGCCCGCTTCATTTCTTAGCAGTGCGTAGGGGAGAAGTTTGCGCATCGAAGGAGGACGTCCAGAAGGCAGAACGGGGCCGAGCGGAGAGCCCTCTCCCAAGGCTGGGAGCAGCCAGGTCTGGCGCTGCCTCTTGCCCTGTGACCCGAGGGTGAGGGCGCTCAGCCCTTCCGGCCCTGCAGTTCTGCTCCCCGCCTTCCTCCGGCCTCAGTTTCCTAATCTGTACAGTGTGGAGCCTGGGCAGCTCCACGTGTTCTCAAGGGAGGGATAATCGCCCCCAGGAGACAAAAGTCAGTACGGGGGTCAGGGGTGGAAACGTTCTCTTTTTATGTGTGAAGCACGGATATACATAGAAAACTTTTCTGCGGAATCAAAATTTCGTGGGAAAATGTCTACAAAAGGCTCCTTAGGGAGGCTGAGGAGCTCTGCTCTCAGTCCCTTCCAGCTTCAGCCTCTGTACCCCAGCTCAGTTTGGGGGGTCCACAAAGGGTGGACATGCAGAGGCTCTTCCTGTGTCTAAAGTTACAGGCCTTCTCGCGTCTCAGAGGTCACCAGGCATCCTGTTTCTCCAGCCCAGTGCTGGCCTGAAGCCAGACCTCCGCCCAGGTTAAAGAATTGTGTCTGCGTCACCGGACCCCTGAGGTCCAGCCCTGGACTTGGGAGTAGGATCTGTCCACGGCAACTCTCCTTCCCTACCCCACCCCCGAGGAAGCGATCACCCTCAGACACACAGGTTAGCTCTGGGAGATACCCTGAGCACCACTGGCTCAATTGCTCAGTCCCGGGCAGAATCTGGCAAAGGTAACCATTTCTGAAGCAGGGTCTTGCTCTGAGGGTGAGCAAATGGTTTATCATCCCATCAAGGACACTTCTGAGAGTGAACGGAGGTGCTACTAATAAAGACACCTGGACAATAGGAATCCCTGGGGCTGCCCCAGGTAAAGTGGGACGTATGGTCATCATACACACACCTGAGCAGGAGAGTCGATGAGTGGTTTCATCATTAGCTTGGGGCAAGAACAGAGGGCCCAGTCTGGTGATGAGAGGACTCAGTTTTGGTTGCCAGTGCCCTGGGGCAGCCCTGGCATTGAGCTGTTGAGGGCTCGTGCCCTGCAATGTGGAAATCTGCCCCAGGCAACAAGGGAGATCTGGCCCCAAAGGCCAGTTACGACCGAGACCGCATGGTCATGGCGGAATAATAGGAATGGCAAATGATGACATGAAACCCCCATGGCAGCCTCAGGGCCTCCCTGACTGTCAGGGACCAACGGTCACAAGCCCTAGCCTCAAGGACAGTCAAACCAGAGCTCCTAGGCACAGGGTTTGGCTTTTGGTCCCCAGATTGTGGCCTTTTAATAAATGTTTACTGATCAGGAGAAGAAGAATGTTTTTCATATGTTAGGTGAAAAGAAAGGCTGCTCATCAGCGCGATCCCATTTTTAAAAGACTATATATATGCATGTGTGTACATGTATGGACATGCACATGCTTGTATGTGTGTGATGTACACCAGTGTATGTGTGTATTTGCGTGTGTGTGTATATGTATATATACACGCACAAAAATTCTGGAAGACTATGGAATGGGATTTGGGATGATACAAAAAAGGGTAGATGAGCCAAAGCTTGAGTGCTTTCCCCTTTAAAGTCTCTAAAGCCGAGGTGAAATATGAACCTTTTTAGCAGATATTGGCAACTTCTCCAGACAGAGGCCCCTGGGAGCAGGCTATGAAAAGAAACGGCAGCCACAGTCCCTGTGCCCTTGCCTGTGACCGCCATCACCTCCCAAATGACTTTTCCTGACCCTCAGCCAGGCTTCTGGTGGATGTACATCCTCGCCCCTGGGCTCAGCATGCGGGCGCACGGGGCGGGAGCTGCGTGAGGACGGGGGTGCAGACTGGTGGGGAGCAGGAGGGAACCGCTGCAGACGAGCTAACCATTCCCCACTCGCGTGTCCTGCTCGAGGAAAACAGTGCTCTGGCCACCAAGACAATCACTTCTGGGCTCAAAAACAGGAAGCAATTCCCTAAACACTACAGGGGCAGCACAAAGAGTAGAGAAGCTTTGCCAAGAGCACGGCTCTGTCCTGGCCGGGGTCTCAGCTGAGTCTTTAAAGGCATGGTCCACTGCCAGGCTCATGATTTCTGAGGTGAAAGGGCAGCTCCTTTGGCCCTGGGCTTCCACTGATGGCTCCCAATCCCCACTCAGGCCTACAGCTGGCCAGGGGGCACTGGGACGGCCTCCCCCTTCCCGCGGGTGGAGACGCCTTTTCCAAGCTCCTCAGTTAGGCAGGCTCCAAGCTGCCATCTCCCTCAGTCTTTACAACAGTCGAGGAGCTGGGCCATTTACATGTACTATCTCCTTTAACACTGCGAGGTAAGAGTTGTTGTCCCCATTTTACTGATAAAGAAACTGAGCCTTAAAGAGGTTAAATCCCACAGCCAGTCAATGTCAGGGTTCAGTCCTGACTTGCCAATGCCACGGTCTTTACCTTCCCATGCTTGCCCACCGTTGCAGAGCCTCCAACGAGTGGCAGAAGGAGCTGAGACTGGCTCTGAGTGGGCATGTAGCCTTCCGCTGGTTCTGCCAGGGAAGAACTCTCAGGACAGGCAGGGCAAGGAGAATGCCCAAGGGCTTGAAGGGCTCTGGAACTGGGCCCTTGGAGACAGCATATGGGCTGACCACCCACCTTGATCCAGAACATCAGCCCGGAACCTCCCCAATAGAATCTGATAAAATTAAATGTAAAGGACACAATGAGGAGTGGGTGTGGGGCAAGGGACACACATCGCTTTCTCTGACTCTCAGATCCTACCCAACTTTGTTAAATGACATAGTAACAGTCATTGCTGCAACCCCAGAACGACGGAGCCTGGAATCACAACCATTCATCTAGCTCCCGATGCTGCACACTGGCAGTCTGGGCTGGGCTCAGCTGGGCGGTTATTCTGGTCTTGGCTGGACTCCGTGGCACCTGCCGTCAGCCACAGAGCCTCTGGTGGTCGGATTTGCTGATATTCCCTGAGCTCCCCTTCACCTCTGGATAAGAAGTGCGGAAAAGCCATACTGCAGAGGCATGGTTACAGAGAGGGGAATCGTGGTCAGGACTGCAAATCACACTGCAGCTGGCTCAAGATCTGCTTCCCCAGCAAAGCCCTTACTCCTGCCCCCACCCCCACCATTCAATTCCAATTACCCTGGAGAAGCCTGAGCAGGTGGATGTTGACGCAATCCCCGCCTTATCTCCACCCCGTTCCCTGCATCTTGTATCTAACAGGCTTCTTGGATTCTTCTAGAAGATTTAGCCTAAAGCGATACCCCCCACACACACATGATCTGAACAACAGGGCTGCACAGCCTCTCCCACAATTACCATCTTCATTTCACAAAGAGGAAACTGGGCCCAACAGAGCTGAACCCGGCACAGCCAGGATTTGACTCCAAGCAGCCCACTTCAGAGCCCACCGGCTTAGCAAGGGCACAGGCAGCGTCTGCAGATTGGTGGGGTACAAGCCAGGGCACAAGAGCCCGAGGGCAGGCAAGGACTGGACCTAGAGGAGTGTCTCCTCGGAGAGACAGAGCGTGGGCGATGCGGGGAGAAAGGAGGCAGGCCGAGGCCTCGCTGCAGACTCGCCCAGGCGAGTGTGGAGAAGATGGAGGTCCGGCCTTCTAGCTGAAACTTGGGCTCTCCCAGGAGCTTGGGGTATCAGGGCACGGCTTCCCCTCCTTTTCTCCCCTCCCAGATGTTGTCCTCGCCTTCAAAATAGTCTCCAAGGGGCACCTTGCTGCTCCCCCAAGGGCCGGTCCAGGCCTTAAAGAGAGTGAGGAGGAAGGCCACCGTGCCAGCTGTCTGGAAGTCTTCACCCGGTGCACGATTTATATTCACTGTGATTCAGCGCTTATTCACTGCAGCCCCACGGGCGCAGCACCAGCTGGAGACAAACCTGGTCATCGTTTTCTGCCTTAAACTCTGCAGTGGTGTATTGCATTCCAGCTGATGGTATGTACACCAATACAAATTGTTCACCAATAAACACGGCTCTTAAATGTTAATAATAAGAACCTTATTTATCTTCTAGAAGCATCATGAAATAATCATAGAGATTCATCATGCCATATCCTGCCCTTAGACTTTATAGGGGATTCCCAATTAACTTTAATAGAGAAGGTGGCTAAGTATCTTTTCCCCCTCTTTTGGCAAAGATCAAGGTTACTGCATGGACAATGAAAGGCATATTTTTTTAAAAGGTGCCCTGGGTCATTCCTGCTCACCTCCTCGGGGATTGGCAGGACTGTCTTCTCCCAGGATGGTTTCTCATGCTCTGCCTTCTCCACAGTAGAACAATTTCCCCCGTAGGATTGCTACCTCAGCCCCCACTTCCCACTACATGTTGACCTCATCCTGGGAAAATCTTCCTGCCTTAAAATTCCGTTCCTTCCTCCTACTCACCCAGTGTTTTTCTACACGCTGTTCCCAGCATGGCATATAAACTCGCGGTAGCCTTCTGTAGGCGCCTCCAGCTACTGAATGGTCTTCAGCCGTTTCGTACTCAGGAAAGGCTCTGCTCCTTCAGGCTTCCTTCCTCAGTTAGATGCGTCACTTTCCAGTCTCTGGTTTTTAGCTATGTTGTTTTTGTTTTGTTTTGGGGGTCTGTTGTTATTGTTGTTTTTGTTTGTTTTTTGGTTTTCATTTTTTTAATTGGCTTACGTATTAGTTAGGTTAAAGTTTAAGCTGCTGTAACAAAAAGACCCCCGTGAAGCAGTGGCTGAAGAAAGAGTTACTTTCCCTCTCATGTAACAGTCCTGAGGGAAGTGGGGGGTGAGGGCAGCTCTGCTCCACACGGGAGACCCCCTCACTGCTCCGTGGTCCTTGCCTGTACAGCCAAAGCTGCCACAGGCACGGTTATATCTGTTTTGACTTTGGGGCATAGGAAAAGAGGAATTCCAGGAAAACGGCTTCATTTCAAGTGGAGATCACCTGGAAGCAGCATGCGCTGCTTCTGCCCACCTCCCCGTGGCCCCCACATGGCCCGGATGTATCAGCTGCCTCCAGCCCAGCGTAAACTCTGTTACTATGCACAGAAAAGGGAGAAGACAGGTTTTTATGGGCCTCTAGCTGTCTCCCCCACAGTTGTCCTTAGTTGGCTTTTCAGTACTGACCTGCTCAGAATCAAACATAGCTAAAAGGGAAGCCTTCCTCAGAATAAGAATTTTCTAGAAGGATGAAGTGGGTCATACCTCAACTCTACCTAAACTGTTTCTTAAAGCTTTTCTTCAAAGTTTACGCAAGAAAAGTTCCTGGTGGAAAGGGCCGCGTTCGCCATCTGAGCCTCAGCAAATACGCATCGAGACTCTGCCCATTTCCCCCCACCTCCACTGCCCGTCTGGGTGCCTTGGTTTGCCAGCATTGCTATGAGAAAATATCCAGTCTGGCTGGCGTAAACGATAGGAATTGATGTCCCAGTTTTGGAGACCAGTGGTCCAGCATCAAGCATTGGCAGGACCGTGCTTCCCCTGAAGACCACCGTGCCCTGGCGGTGGCCGGCTAACCCGTACCCTGGCTCGCTCTCGGGCGCTCTGCCTCCTGTCTCCCCTGGCTTCTGCTGACTGAAGCACCCGCTTCTCCTCTGCCTATCAGGACGTCAACCACGCTGAGGCAGTTTGGCCCCATTTCAATAGGACCTTCAAAGGTCCTACTTACAAATGAGCCCAAACCCACAGGACCAGGGTTAGGACTCAAGCATGTCCTGTGGGGGACATGATTCAATCCCCAAAACAGGGCGACCATCAGCCCTCTCCTGGGTTATGAATTTTGCCCTCCTAAAGTTCTGTTCTCAGCAGCCAGGGTGATGCCTGTAAAACATAAATCAGAACATGTCACTCCTAAGCTCAAAATCCTCCAGTGGCTTCCAGCTCAGCCAGGAGTGAAAGCTGGAGAGCAGCAATGACCTACAAGGTCTTCTCCCACCGGTCTCCCCCTTGCCGCTCCCCACCGTCTCATCTCCCTCCACCCTTCTCCTGCTCCCACCCCTCCACCCCTGCCTCAGCCCCACTGGCCTCCTTGTTCCTAAATCCTGCCCAGCACAGCCTGCCTCGGGACCTTGCGCCTGCTGTCCTGTCTACCTGGATCACTCTTCCCGCAGAAACCACCCCTGGCTCTGCCTTCCCCCCTAGGTCTCTCCTCAAATGTCACATCCTCAGTGAGCTGTGCCCTGACCGATCCTCACAAAACAGCGTGTGCTGGCAATTGTTTAACAACCAGCTGTCCTGCAGAAAGAATTCCCTGGATTGTAGCATTTTGTGTGCCGTGTAAATCCTCCCACTACCACCATACCAACATGAGGTCGTTGAGCAAAGAACTGGGGAGGGACGCGCAGTCTTGGAGAGTCTTGGAGAGCTGGGGCCAGCCGGTTCCAGCACACCACTGCCCACACTTGCCCAGCATCTTCTGCCCCTCAGCCCTGCTTTATTTTTTCTCCTTAGCACCTACCACTGCCTGACATGTTACAATCCACTCGCTTGCCTGTTAAGTGTGTCTGCCCAGCAGAATGTGAACTGATCGAGGGCAGAGATGCTGTATCTTTACTGCCAAATCTCAGCTATGCAGAAACTCTTAGGCACGTGGTAATATTTGTTGAATAATGAACGAATTCAATGAGAAAGAGAAAACACATTAGAAACAAATGTGCGCTAAAATGTTCTTCACCACTTGCATAATTGTTCAAATCAGGTCGCCACTGGGAGAGGGAGGGATGCTGCCCAGGAAGCCCAGAACAGAAAGCCCTCGACTGGAACAACTGGAATAGCTGAGCAGACAGAAAATGTGCCACGCTAGAAGAATCCAGAAGAGAATCAAACCTGAAATCCGGTGGGGAGAGTCTAGCTGGGTTGAAGAATCAATGAAAACAAATCCAGGGTGAATTTGGAGGTGGGAGAAGTCCTGGAAAGTTAAGCCCAGCAGGATATGGTGAACAGGTAGGTCTTTCTGGTTTAAAGGGTCAGATAGAGGAGGACATTAATCATCTGAGAAATAAAAATAAATAATATAATTTTTTAAATGTGAAAAAATGTAAAAAAATAAAAAGAAATAAAAATAATAATAATCTGAGAACTATAACTGAAGCACATGTGGGCATCGTGTATACTACAATTAATACAGATTTTAAAGGCAACGGCCAGTCTGGGAGAAGTTGGAAAAGAAACGTTACCTTTAGACTAGCAGTTCACACTGTAAATGGACTCAATCATTTTGGAAGGTGACAAGTTTTAAGAATAAAAATGTTCACACATTTCAACCAGTAAACCATCCCTTAGGATTTTACCCAAAGGTACTGCTAGAAACACAAAAATGTTCACACAACAAGTCACCATCACAGCCAAACACTGAAAACAATCGAAATGCTCATTACTAGGGAGTGATTTAATAAGTGACGACACAGTGACTCGATGGAATATCTGTCATGAAGCACTAGAAATTTATTAGAGCCATGTAACACTCATGATGCGTATGCCATAATGCTCACCAAAACCCGGACTGCAAGTTATAGGCAGTAGTCAGACGCGTCTTTAAAAGTTTATTCGCGACACGGCTGAGACTGAAGAAGAAAGTGCAAAAATAATTGCGCTCATGGGAAGGGGAGTTTGCTGTTGTTTCCTCCAAAATTAACTTCATTTGATTACCAAAGTTTTCATGTTTTCAAGCCTTTGAGGCTAGAGCATTAGTTTTACGCTAAAATGGTGGGCTGGGGTGAGAAGAAACCCCCTCTCGGCGGTCCGTGGGGCTTCTACGTGCGGCACTGTCCAGCACCCAATGTGTCCTACCCGGCAGGTCGGGAGCAGGAAGCCACGAGGACGCTGGATCTGGGGGGCCTCTTGGGGTTCCCACAGCCGCGCAGCATTTCCAGCCCAAAACAAGGAGAAGCTTGGGGCAGTGGACCTGACTTCTGCCGGTGGCTGAGCCTGCCCAGCGGCCCAAGGCGCCAAGGCCGCCTGTCCGGGACCAGCTGCGGAAGCTGCTGTCCCTGGAGCCTCTGCTGCCAGAGGAGAGCCGGGGGCTTCCGGCCATCATTCAGTCAGCCTCAGAGCCGCCAGCATCTTGCTCTCAGAACAACCAGTGGAGAGTAAAAGGGGGCATAATTCCTTCCTTTCGCAACTTGTCTTTTTAATAGCTCACTTTCCAAACTCCTCCACACCCTGTGATGAGAGCCATATAATTTCAGAGACAGTGCCTGCCCAGGTCATGTCATCTATTCCCCTGACTCTGGCAAAGCTACATTTAAAATCTTCCATAAAACACCAGCGCCAGCCCGAATCTCGCTCTCCAACCTCCTGCGACTCCACCCACTTGAAAAGCAAAGCAGTTCCCCCAGCTCGGCCCGCCTGCCAGCGCTAACTGAACGCCACTCCACGCCTCTGCAGGTTTACCACCCCCCCCCCTTCCTGAGCTGAAACAGAGACATCAGCACCGCACTTACTGCCCACCCCAGGCAGGCACTGCTCTAAAGTCTGTTCACCCACTGAATTTCCACAGTCCTATGTGGTAGATGCCACTATTATCCCCATTTCATGGATGAGGAAACTGAGGCCCAGCAAAGCTAGGCAGCTTGACTGCAGTCACACAGGATGCGGCAGGACTCAATCTGCTCTAGTTTGATTCTGGAAACTGCCTCCCTCGATACACAACTATTCACATGGCACTCACAACGGAAACACTTTCAAAATTCAGCTTGCTTTCTAGAAGAGTTCTGAGTTGCTGGGGATTCACCTAAACACAACCACACACTCTCAGGGACTCGGGGGAGGTTGGAACGCTTCCAGCAACAGCCCCAGTCGGCAAACTTCTCCTCCACAGTGAGCCTCCGGGAAGGAAGGGGCAGGTCATGGCTGAAAAGAGGCCTCGGACCGAGTCGCCAGCCGGGGGCCGTGGCAGGTGGGGGGTGGGGAAGTTCCCTCCCCATGCAGGTGCCTGGATGCAGGAGGCAAGCGGGCCCAGGCGCTCCTGAGGTGCTGCAGGGGGCTGGCAGTGGGGCTGGGGGTCTCCAGCACCCCTCACCCGCCCACCAGGGTCCCCTAGCTGGGCAGAGGTCCTTAGGGAGGTTGGTGGGCTGCAGTTCAGCAGGAGGGGGAATATGAAACTGCGGGGCAATACGTGGTCACGTTATCAACGTAACTTCATTCATAGCCACGGGCTGGGAAGGAGGCAGAATGCCCGGTTACAGTCCTAAAAAACCCCAAAGCTGGCCAGAATCAAAGCCCCTGCGATTCGATCCCCCAGCTGCCCACACGACAGCGGCCTGCCTCCTCCTCTGGCACGGCCCCCTGCCTCCAGCCTCAGCTCCAGGAGCCCAGCGCGCCCAGGGTCGCAGACCCCCTTCTTCGCACCCACTCTCGTCCTCGAGGCGCTCGAGCCGAGCCCTGCTGAAATGTGCAGAAGACTCTCAGCTCAGCAGGCCGGGCAATCCCGTGTCGACTCAAAATGAAGCAGCAGGGGAGCCTGAGACCCTGCGAGCGGAAGGCACGTTGGGGAAAGCAAGGCCCAGACGTGTGCGCCAGATGATGCAGGGACAGGGGACCCGGAAAGCGGCGTGGGTGCTGGCGCTGGAGGGCGTGGCACTCAGGGAACGCGCCTGAGACCGGCCTCTCCACTGGCCCTGATTTCTCGTGCCCCAAGGACGAGATCCGGTTTGCACTTGGAGTCTCTTCCCAAGGGGACTCAACTGTCAGAATTTCCTAAATCATTCGTGGCAAAACTCCTTTTAGCGTAAAGACTAGTTTTCACTCAAAAATTTAGGAGAATTGGAAAGTATCAGGGACCAGGTGGGCCCCCCTCACTGCATCCCACCCTTGCCTGGCCCCTGCCGCCACCCGCACCCGTCCTTCTCTGGTTTCCTGAAGCCCCCCCGCCCGTGGCACCAGCCCTGCCGGCTCAGGGGCCCCGGCTGCTCTCTGCTCGCCTCCTCCTGCCTCCACCGCTCACTCAGCTCCGGGCCAGCCGCCCGCCGCGGCCTGCAGGGCAGTGTTCCCGGCACAGCCGCGTCTGTGACGCAGGCGCCTGGCTGAGTCATCATCACCGTGTCGTCAGGCAAGCTGCCTTCTGCGCGTTTGCTTCCAGAGGAGTTTGGCTGGCTGCTCAGAATTCTAAAAGGCTTGCCTTGTGGATTTATTACAGGTTAGGCACGGGGTAACCCGGCCTTCTGGCTTAAGAACCCTCTCCATATTTTAACCGGCTTTGACACAGCAGCTGGAAAGAAGGGATAGGAATGGACTTTTCAAGTCTACCCCAAATGAATTCACCCCTGGAAGTCAGCCAGGATTCCCAGGCCAGCCTTCCTTAGCAGCTGCCCCGGGCCCCTGAGAGCGAGGGCTGGGGACCAGGGTAGCACCCCGTGGGAAGACGCGCCAGCTCACTCAGACGCCCCTCAAGCTCCGCCTTGCTTTCCAGCGCAGGTTCCACTTGAGACAGGGGCAATGCGGAGCAGGTGGGGGCCCCCCATCCGGGGAGAACCTGCGCCCATCCACCCGCGAGCTTGGCCAGGGCCTCTGACCACAGAGCCACCGGCACCGACCCCGCAGCTGCACTGCCCGCCCAGGATCCCTGGGACAAACTGGGTTCCCTTTGAATATGTGGGCTTCAAGGAGACCCTCCGAAATCTGGTCTGGCTGGAGTGACACAGACGCGGAACCTGGGAAGACCTCCCACCAGCCCTCCTGGTGGCACCCAGCCTGTGACCGCTTGCTGCTCACTTTGAGTCTCCTGGGAGCTCTCCTGGAACAACCCCTGGCTGCAACCTCGGGCTCTGATGTGACCGGCTGGTTAGCTCTCAGCAGCACCCCAGAGCTCAGAAGGCACAGAGCCGAGGGTTAAACCAAGCCGTGCCCGGGAGGAGCCCAGAGCCACCTGGTGACTGTCGTGGCTGGGGAAAGTGGGTGACCAGCAGTCTGTGCCAGCTGGAGTGAGAAGCCACAGGGCAAGGAGAGAGGGAGGCAGCCAGGGCATGCGGGAAGGGCAGGGCCTGCCAAGGGGCCAGGGCACAGCAGGCCCTGCTAAGGGGTCAGGGCACACAGGGAGGGTGGGCCTGGGCAGCGCAGGGCCTGCTAAGGGGCCCAGCATCAGGGGCTGAGCCCCAGCCCTGACTCATCTTTTGGAACCAAACGGCATCTGGGGGCCAGGGCAAGGAGCAGGCAAAGCACTGCAGACCCCCACCCCAAGGCCCGAGGCACAGACAGGGGCTCCCCAGCCCCAGGGGTGAAAGAGCGAGCAGGGCAGGGCCTGTGTCTCCTCAGTTCCCTCCAGCTTGAAGGCGGGAACCTCCAAAGCCTGCAGGAGGGTGGCAAAAGGCCCCATCCGTCGAGAGAGGGGACCTCACGTGCTACCAGCCCACCCAGGGGAGAACAGGGCCCCGCAGGGAGCAGGGCGACGCCCCAGCCTGTGCCCGCATCATCCTCGGATCCCAAGCTTGCCGTGAGGATGTGGGATCTCCAGGAGGGCTCCTCTTGTCCTGGGAGAAAGCATGGCGCCCTCGAGACCCGCTTTGCTCCTGGTCTTTTAAGGGGAAAAGTGCCTAAGACAAATGGCCCCCAAGAGTGAAATCTGACCGATTGGAATTGTAAAGGAAAAGTCTCTCTTGTTTCTAAGGTCCCAAAACGTCCACGTCCAAATGAACTCTGTCCTCCGAAGGCATCAGGCTGGGAAGCCGCACGCTGCTTCTGCCCTGGAGACGCCTCTATGGTGGCAGAGACCATTTACGAGGCACCTGAGAGAGCCAGTATCAGCCCCATAAAACCACACCTTGTCTTTGCCCGAGAATGGTATTGCCAGGGTGTTAGTCAGGCCCTTTAAGTGACCACGGTCAGAAATCCAGCCCAGACTGGCTGAGGCGGGACAAATGCATGGAGAGGGCAGGGGCCTGGCTGCTGAGAGCGGGTGCAAGGGGCTAAGTGACCCCAGCGTGCTCTCTGTCCCACTGTCACCCCCTCCTACTAGAGACCTGCCCTTGGGGACCGTGGACGCTGGAAGCTGCCAGACCCCCATCTTCCCAGTTCCACCCCCAGAGAGGAAGGACTTTTCTTCCTTTAGGGCCAATGGTAGACCCTGGAGAAGGATTCGGGCCCTGCTTGGCTCACGTGCCCCTCTCTGTGTCCAGGAAGGTGGGCTCGTGATGGACAGCCGCACTAGAGCCACGCGGCTGGAGAAGAGGGGCTGCCGATTTGCAGAAGGGAGAGGGTGCGGGGGCTCTCAGACGCTGGCCCCACACTGGGTGAGCCCCCCATTCCCCACGCCTGGTATGGACCGATTTCTACCATCCCTGAAAGTCCACTCGAAGGATAAAGATTTGGTGTCAGATGATACATTTAAAGTTTGGCCAATTGTGGAGGACTTACGAGAGGAATTTAGGGGTAAGTACTCGGGGATGACCTTGAAGAAATTCTTCTGGATACACGCGTGCTTGTGTGTTTCCTAGAGAGCCGGGCAAGCCCGACGTGGTGGCTGACTTTCCATGTCAACCCGCCTAGGTTGTGGTGTCCAGCTGTGTGGTCAAATGCTAGCCTATCTGAGGGTCCACCACGGGGTGGGCCTCATCTGACCAGCAGGAGTCTCAGCAAGAACTAAGGGCTCCTGAAGTCAGAAGACTTCAACTCCACTTACAGGGATTTCCAGCCTGATGGCTTTCCCTAAGGAATTCCCAGGGGTTTCAGCATCCTTTACCAGAATGACCAGCCCAGATGCAGCCTGCCTTCCGGAACTCCAGAATACGCTACGGCCCGTTGGTTCCGTTTCTCTGAGGATCCTGACGCGCCAGCGAGAAGCAGTGGGCAGTAGTGGGACGCACTGCCCAGCAGGGAAGAAACCCAACGTGAGGTCGTGAAGTCGTGAAGTCGCAGCTCAGCCCCTGACATGCACTGTGCCCTTCAGCGAGTCCCTGCCCTCTCAGGACCTCAGCTTTACCAACCTCAAAACGGGTAAATGGGCCAGTTGACCCACTCTGACCTCTCTGATTCTGTGCTTGGGGAAAGCTAATAGAGGGGAGGGGGAGGAGAGGGGCCCAGTGTCCCCTAAAGGAAAGGAGAGAGGGGGAGAAAGAGAGGGGGGAAGGAAGGGGAGGGGAGAGGAAGGAAGGGGAGGGAGAGAGGGAAGGAGAGAGGAAGGGTTTTCCACAATTCCACTGCCCACATAATGGTAACACTTTCTTTTAAATAAAACTTTTTATTTTGAGTTAATTTTAGATTCACATGCAGTTGTAAGAAATAATGCAGATAGATCTACGTGCCCTTCAGCCAGTTTGCTCCCAGCGGTAATGTCTTGCAAAGCTATAGCACAATATCACAACCAGCATTCTGACATTGTCATCGTGGAGATTTAATAAAACGCTTCCGTCGCCACAAGGATCCCTCGTGCTGCTCCTTCTACAGCCACACACACCCGCCCTTGAAACCTGGGAACCATTAACCTGTTCTCCATTTATATAATCTCATAATTTCAAGACCATTAACGTAAATGAATCATACAATCACACAGTATGAAAACTTCTGAGAAAGGCTGTTTTCACTCAGCCTTGTTTTCTGGAGGTTCGTCCAGGTTGGAGCACGTTCCCGTAGTTTATTCCTCCTTATTGCTGAGTGGTATTCCATGGCTTGGATGCGCCATTCACCCATGAGGACACCTGAGCTGTTTCCAGTCTGGGGCTATACGTGCAAAGCTGCTACAACCACCCAGGTAAAGTTTTCTGCGTGCACACGTCTTCGTTTCGCCGGAACACATGCCCAGGGGTGCAATTCCTGTATCGTATGGACGTTGCATGGCTAGTGTTTTAAGAAACCGCCGACTGTTTGCAGAGTGGCTGGGCCGTTTCAGGTTCACACCAGCTGCGTCTGAGGCCCCTTGCTCTGCAGCCACTGCAGCAGTGGGTACTGTCTCTGCCTTTTGCTTTAGCCACTCTGATGGGCGTTTACTGGCCTTCGTTGTGGTTTTGATTTCCATTTCCCTAAATGGCTAATGATGCTGAGCATCTTTTCAAGGGCTTACTTGTCATCTGTAAATCCTATTTGGTGAAATGTTTCTTCCAATCTTTTGCCCATTTTCTAAGTGGATTATTTGTTTTGTGACTAAGTTTTGAGTTTATATATTCTACATACTAGTCCTTTCTCCCTATGTGGCTTGAAAACATTTCCTCCCAGTCTGTAGCTTGTCTTTTCATCGTCTTACCAGGGTCTTCCACAGAGCAAAAGTTTTTTATTTTGATGAGGTCCAAGTGTCAAGTTTTCCTTTCACAGATCACACCTGTGATGTCATGTCTAAGAATTCTTGAAGAGTTTTTTCCTATGTTTTTGCCCTAAAATTTTCAGAGTTTTACATTTTACATTTAAATCCGTGATCCATTTTGAGATAATTATGTTGAAGGAAAGAATTAGGGTAAGTCCTTTTTTCCCTTTTTTTCTTTCTTGGCCTATGGAAGTCCATTGCTCTCTATTCTCGATTGAATTGGTTTTACACCGATGTAAAAAAATAATTTGGGCCTATTTGTGCAAGTCTATTTCAGGTTTTCTGTTCAGTTCCTTGGGTCCACTTGTCCACTCCTCTGACAATACCATATGGTCTTGATTAGCATATCTATATAAGTGTTGAAATCAGCTCCGATTCCTCCAACATTATTCTTCTTTCTCAAAATTATTTTAGCTATTCTCATTCTTTTGCCTTTCTATATAAATTTTAGAATAATTCCAACTATATTTAAAGAATCTCTCTGGGATTTTGAGAGGAATTACATGAGACCTGTACATGGATTTGGGGAGAATGGACATCTTTACTATGTCATATCATCCATGAGCACAGTACATCTATTTTTTAGATTTTCTTTGATTTCTTTCATCAGCATATGATATTTTTCCACATACAAGTCCTGTACATGCTTTGTTAGATTTACACCTATTTCATTTTTTCTGAGAGATTATAAATTATATTGCATTTTCATTTCAGTGTCTACATGTCCATTGCTAGTATATAAAAATACAGTTGACTTTTGTATTTTTACCTTGCATTCCATGACCTTGCTGAACTCACTCAGTTCTGGGAGTTTTTTGGTAGATTCCTTGGAATTTTCTATGTATACAATGAACAGTTTTATTCTTCCTTTTTGATTGTATGCCTTTCATTTCCTTTTCTTGCTTTATTGGGCTGGCTAGAAACTCCACCATGTGTTGAATTAGAATGGTAAGAGAGGACACCTTTGCCTTGTTCCTGAACTTGGGGTAAAACACATTCAGTCTTTCCCCATTAAGTCTGATGTTAGCTACAGTTTTTTGTAGATGTTCTTTTTCAAGTTGAGGAATTTCCCCTCAATTCCTCATTTTCTGAGAGTTTTATCATGAATGGGTGTTGAATTGTGTCAAATGCTTTTTCTGCATTGATATCATTCATGATTTTGCTTCTTTCGCCTGTTAAAATGATAGGTTACACTGATTTTCAAATACTGAATCAGGCTAGCGTCCTTGGAATAAACTCCACTTGGTCTTGAGATATATATACGTATATATAGCTGAATTCTACTTATTTATATGCTCTTAATGAGTTTTGCATCCATATTAATGAAAGATATCAGTCTGAGTTTTCTTTTTTTACAGTGGCTTTAGTTTTAGTATTAGGGTAATACTAATTTCATACAATAAATTGCAGAGTATTTTCTTCCTCTTCTATTTTCTGGAAGAGATTGTGTAAAAATTGGTGTTGATTCGTCTTTAAATGTTTGGTAAAATTATCCAGTGAAACCATTTGGGCCTGGAGAATTCCTTTTCGGGAGTTTTTAAATTACAAATTCAATTTCCTTAGTAGTTAAAAGACTTTTCAAATCTATTATTATCTATTTCATATAGTTGTGGTAATTTGTGTTTTTCAAAGAAATGGCTCCTTTTCAGGTGGTTCAAGGAAGTTGCCAAATTTGTGTGTGTCGAGTTGTTGGTAGCGTCCCCTTATGTTCCTCTGAATGCCTCAAGGGTCTGTAGTGACAGCTCCTGTTTCACTCCTGATACTGGTAACTGTGTCTTCTTTTTACTTTACTTTGTTGGTTTTATCAACAACAAACCAAAACAAGACAATTTTGTCGAGTCTATCAGTTTTATTGATCTTTTCAGGGACGTGTATTTTTATTTTATTGATTTTCTGTACCGTTTTCCTGTTTTCTAGTGTTTTTCTGTTTTCGGTTACACTGGCTTCTGCTTTTATACTTATTACTTCCTTCCTTCTGCTTGCTCTGGGTTCATTTTTCCTTCCTCTTCTAAATTCTTGAAGTGGGAGCTGGTGACATCTCTCCTTCTCTAATGGGCTCAGCTGATCCTGCCAGTTTACCTTCAGCCCTGCCTTAGCTGTGCTCACAGTTTTGATATGTTGTAATTTCACCTCATTTGGTTCAATGTATTGTTCTATTTCCTTTGAGACTCACTCTTGGACTCCATGACTGATTTAGAAGTGTGTTGCTCAGTTTTCAAGCTTGGAGAGTTTCCCGCTGTCTTCCTGTTGTTGATTTCTAGCTGATTCCACTGTGACTGGAGGATACACCCTACATGATTTGAATTCTTTCAAGTGCAGAGAGGTTTGGTTTAATGGCCCAGGTTATGGTCTCTCTTGGCGTGTGCGCCATGGTACGTGATAAGACTGTCTATTCTGCTGTGTGGGTGAAGAGTTCTATAAATGTTAGTTAGAGCCTGTTGGCTGATGGTGTTGGCCTCTATCAACTCTCTTTTTTCATCAGTTGAAATTTTCCTAATTCTTGATATAGTGAATGATTTCCTATTGAAACCTCGACATTTTCTTATTGTTACGAAACTCCCCATTTTAATTAAGCTTTCTATTTTAGGCGGCTTTTTTACGCCATTACAGCAAAGGAAGAGGAAGAGGGACGGCCTCGGTCCTGCCCAGTGGTGGTGGAAGCCCAGGTCCCCCACTTGACCTACATCTCTAGGCGGGTGGAAGTCCAGGTCCCTGCGTGGTCTCCACTGATGCCACTATGAGGGTGTCCTCATCACCACTCGGGCATGGTGAAAGTCCTGACCCCCTAGACCTCCTCTGACACCGTCCCCGAGAGAGGCGGAAGGCACCTTGCTACTCCAGCGGGCGGGGTGCAGACTCCGCGCGTGGCCTTCACTCGTGCTACCGAGTGACCAGCTGCCAGGGAGGGAAGTCCTAGCTCCCCACTCGGCCTCGTCTGACCCTACAAGCTTGTTCCTGAACCTAGGGGCAAAGCTTCCAGTCTTCCACCGCTAAGTATGCTTAGTTGCAGGTTTTATGTAGGTACTCTTTAATAAGGTGAGGAAGTTCCCTTTCTCCAGTTTTTTGAGTCTTTTTATCATGAACGGATATTGAATTTTGTCAAATGCTTTTTCTGTGTCGACTGATAAGATCATGAGACTTTTCTTTGCATTAGAGCCGCATATTCTAGCAATAGGTCACTTCAGAGCTTTCGTGTGTGTTATGGTTAACACTTTCATAGCCCCTGTAAGACCCTCCAAGTGAGGACTGAGCCTGCAATGTCCACACAGGTGACCACTAGCTGGGTATTTAAATTAATTTGAATCAAAGAAAATTAAAAATCCATTTTCTCACTTGCACCACCACACTCCACGTGTGCAGTAGCCACATGTCACTAGTGGCTGCTGTGTTGTAGTGTGGACTAAAGAAATTTTCCACAATCGCAGAAAGTTCTGTTGGACTGTGCTGGCTACACAATTCTTTGGACTCTCAGAGGACATTTACTTTGTTAATTACCTTTCCAGAAATTGATTCAGATTTGACATAAAGGACATCCTCCTATACTCACCACGATGCAGAGGAGCCCCCAGGGGCTTTCAGCAGCAGCAGCGATCGAGGGTTTCCTCCGTGCGGGGGACCAGGCTAGACCAGGCCACCACCCCACACCCCAAGCACGGGCACTGTTTCACACAGACTGAGAAATCCCGGTGAATGAAATGATCTCCCCTTCAGTATAAGTAATTTGTGTGTAAGAAATGCTTGAATCCGCTGCTCAGGGCAGAGAGTGAGACTCCAAGATCCTGCCCAACAGTAAAAGGCACTCGCCAAATTGCTCCGAGAGAGGTGGAATAACGGCCCTGAAGCAGGCTGAGGAGCTTGTGAGCTAGGACCCCCGCAGGTGGGACCCCCGCGTGTGGGGCCTTACGTGGTGGAGAAAGGACCCTCGACCCTCCCTCCCCATGCATGGCCGGGGGCAGGCAGCGTGGCCTCTCACGTTAGAGCAAGGAAACCTTCAGTTCCACGCCGGCTCCCACCCCTTGCTGGCTGTGAGAGCTCATTCAAGCCTCGGCACCTGCAGCGTGGCCAGCGTGTCACGTGGACATTGGCTTGGGGCGTCAGCCGTGGGCTGCAGAGGTGGCGCTTCCACTCCACAGCCAGCTGAGCCCCACAGCCTTGAGGAAGGGGAGGGTGGGCTTCCCCCCAACACCCCGGGTTGCTGAGCGAGGAAGCAGGAGAAAGCCTGGCCCTCGGAAGCTCCCAGGTCCTGTGTCTAGCCCCCTGAGCAGAGCTGATGGAGACGTGTGGTCCTGGAAGCAGCAAGGCGGGGTCTTCGTGAGAGAGTGTGCCTTGGAGAGGGAGCCCCGGCCGCCCTGAGGTCCTGGGCTTTAAACCTGTCACAGTAAATCGTCAGGAATTAACACACAGACTCCCGGCTTGGCAGTGCAATTTGCCATCTAAACCATTGCCTTCCCCAGAATGGCACATACGCAAGATGCAGCAGGCGTGGTGCCCGTGGGTGACGGGCTCTCCCCCAAGGGAAGGGGCTCCCGGGGCCAAGCTGTAGGCCCAGCGTTGTGCACACGCTGCCTCTCCCATCGCTACCTCCACACCGGAGGCAGGAGCCATCCCTCCCCGGCGTGCCGACGAGGAGCCACAAGGCTGGTGAGTAGGGACCACCCTCGGCTCAGTCTACCTGACCCCGGTTCCACGCTCCTCTTCGTTTTCAGGTCTGAACACGGTTCCAGCGGGAAGGAGCCAGCCAGGACACCAAGCTGTTCTTCAGTGACGGGGGCTCTGCCCGCTGCCCAGGAGCCCCCCGACCCTCCCGGGGAAGCCCACCTCCAGCTGCTGGGCTCCTTCGCTTCTGACCACCACACCTGGCCCTCCTAGGAGGCCTGCCCGGGGGCCCCCAGCCAAGGACGGTTGTTCAGGGCATACGGAGCCTCCTCGCCTCGAGTCAGGACAAACCGGGTGCCGCTCTGCAGAGCACGTGGGGGCTGGGCTGCGCTGGGGCGGTCCCGCCTCCCTGCTCCCGCCTAGTTTCCTCTGGGGGCATCACCTTAGTAGATCCGTTTCACGTGAGTCTCTGGTTCGGGGGCTGCTTCACGCGCGCAGCAAGCTCCCTTCTGGGACAGAGCTGACCTAGTGACTCTTCTGCATTAGTAAGTTACTGGAGGCCGATGCCCTTCCCCAGGGCCCACAAGAATACCGAGCATGTGAGCCTGCACCCTACTGAGAAGGAGAAGGGATTAAACGTGTACATTTGGATGTGCCATGAACCAAAATTTGAAACAAAATCCAAAACAAGATTTTTTTGAGCCTCACCCCAAAAAGATGCCTGGTTGAGCAGTGTGGCCTGCTCAGCGAGCCTGGGGTGCAGACCAGGGCTCTTCTAGTCCTCACTCGGTCCCCACCTCCACGCCGCAGCCCGATGTCTAATTCCCCCTTGTGGATCTTCTCGATTGCCGGTTCCCAATACCCCCGGGCCTCACTCAGTCCAGAGAGGCGAGCTGAGCCTTGCTTTAATGCCTGGGGGCGCGGGAGAAGGGTCTGCTCAGCCCCCACTCTTACCGAGGCTCCTGTCGCCGCCACGGGGATTCACAGGCAGCACCTGGTCCTGCAGGTCAGCCCCACGGCCAGCCCACAGGCTGCAGCCTCGCGCCACACACGGCCACGTGGTGCGCCACTCGCCCGCCTGCGCACTTGTACGAGCCTCTGCACGGCCCGTGGCGTCCCCAGCTGTCTTGATTCTCACTCACGTGCGCAGCCAGCCCCGCCTGCACGAGTGGAGGGCACCCAGCCCCCCCGGGCCTCGCCCTCGCCCCCACCCCACACACAGCAGCCTCGGCCCCTGCCCAGCCTGGCCGCCCAGCGCAGGCCGCCGTCCTCCCTGGAGGGCTCCCGGCACCCTCTCTGGCCAGCAGGCCTCATCAGGACGCCCCAGGACACGCCTGTCCCCGTCCTTCCACACTCCCCCTCTCCTCCCAGGGAAACTTCCCCACCACCCCTCCCTCCAGCCCTGCCTCCCCGGGTGTTGGGAAGAGCCAGGCTTGTTCGGCCCCAGCGGGCACCCACCTCCCCTGGGGCAGCGGCAGCCCCCTTGTCTCGCAGTTGTGTGGCTGAAAGGGTCGCGTTCAAGGCGACGTCCCGCATCCCCCAGCCCGAGGCACGGCTGGCACGTCTTCCGCTACAGTTCACGACCACGGTGGATGGAGCCCGGCTCCCCCTGCCAGCTCCCCGGCCCCCGCCTCTGGTCTGAGGGCTCTGTCCTTGCCTCGCGCTGAGAAGCGGCTTCCCAACGCCTCCTATTCCACCTCCCGGAATCGGTGAGGGACTCTACGGAAGGTTATTTCTCAAAGAACCCGGAACTGCTTGACGCGAAGTCACTGCTCCCACATGCGAGAAAGTAACATGGATATTCTCTTGCTCGCTGCAGAGCTACCCTGAGTGCGGAGGGTTTCCAGGGCTACCACCGCGGCTCGAGGCCCCTGAGGTGGGCGTCGCTGCGAATCTGGTTCCCTGCGTCACACAGACGTGGAAGGAGGCCACGGACAGGCAGAGAGGCGGGAACTCTCTCTCCTTACAGGACGGCACTACACTTTATATTTCCCAAAGGCCGTAATTATTTCCCGGAGAAGAAATTCAAATGACCCAGATAGTTAACTCAGCGAGATTGGCCCAAAAAGTATTTACCCAAATGGCAGTTTTGTCTAAAAGAACACAACATAGTCAGGCTGCCCCCATGGCCTGAAAGACGGCAGGCTGCAGCCTAATGTACAGGGAGGGGCGGTGGTGGGAGAGAGGGCGGGGGGGCCTGGGGGCGTTCTCGCCAGCACAGGCCACCCAGTGCCACGGCCAGGGCTGGGGGCTGCCCAGGACCCTCCTGCACCCTGGGGACCCTGGCAGGAGAAGCTTACCTTGGCCCCTGTGGCCTGCACGACCTCCTTTCCCTCCCCCCGGGCTCCCCTCCCCCACGGCTGAGCCTCAGCTCCACAATCAGCCCCTCGGTCCCCCAAACACACCCCCTCGTTCTGTTAGGGCGGGAGCTCAGCTCTGCACCAGGAGGCAACTCCCTGGTGGAATCAATTCACACCAATCCAGGGGACACTGAAGAAAGCACCTGCTGATGGAAGAATTTCAGAGGATGCGTGGGGGCTTCTCTGTCCCCTGAAATATACCAAATGGCAGTGACAGGCTCAGCCTCCTCGCGACCCCACCCACACGTCCCTGAGCTCAGGGGCTTTACAGCGGGAGAGATGTTGGGGCTCCAGGAGGCACGCTCTGCCCCCGAGGGAGGCCAGGCCCGAGCTGAGGTGTCCTTGGCCGGATGAGGACGCGTGGGCGCGTGGACGCAGGACGACTCCAGGGGAAGTGCGCCGTTTGGCGTGACGAGGGCGCGTGCCCACCCAGCAGGCACCTGTGCGGGCGCTGTGCTCAGGCCGTGGCGCGGCTTCGTGAACAGTTTCAGCGACTCCGTGCAAAGCGCAGTGAGCTGCGCTCTTCCCCCACAGGCTCTGCTCCGACCCCAGGAGGCCAGGCCCGGACAGCACACCTGGCCCCCGGGGCCCCTCCACACCCCCAGGTAACTGCCCGGGCAGCTGACCCCTCCACCTTGGGAAATGTCTCCAGGCGGCTGGAGTTGAGTTGCGCAGGCTCAGGAAGGGTCCTCACTGAGGGTGAGCCGCCGTGTGTGCAGCTGAGACACGCTTTGCACACTTGGGGTGACCTGACTTCTCCCACCCTCACTCCTTCCTGGCCTGACTGGTGAGTTTGCCGGAAGCTGCTGAAGGGCCCCTTCCTTTGAGCGCTGGCTGCCTGCAGGAAGCTGGCCTTCTCCCATGCCCCCCAAGTTCAGCGCTGCTCCCCCGCATGGGGAGAACTGGAACGGCCCAGCAAAGCCCGACTGGGAGCAAGTCCGTCCAACGGGGGGCTCGGCGTTACGAGGCCCCTCGCTGCCTCACACCCAAGCCACGTTCTCCACCGCCAGCCTGGCTGGTGAAGAAGCTGATACCCCACTGTCCACCCAGCGGCTTCTCGGACTGCCTCAGTGGTCCAGAATCTGGGGGACAGATCCTGGTTTGCAGACCCCTCGAATCCCAACGAGACCAGCTGCTTCAGACAGAGCAGGAAAGACGAAGGGGCTGGTGGAGCTGAGGGCCTGGAAGAGGGTCTAGACCAGCTGCTGGCGCTCACCACCTGGACCGCGAGGGCTCAGCTGACCCTAACCTGTGGCCTATGCTACACGTAGGGCACGGTTTGTAAGCGTTTATCCACATAGGTACCTATGGTAGATGGATACGTATACAGAAGTAAGCGTGAGCAGCTTTTCATTTCTCGGCATTTAGCATCTATTTGTGTGACATTCTTAGGCACCTGCCTCCATGGGCTGACCTTTCTGCAGCTCAAGGACAGAGCTGAGTCTGCCAGCTTCTTTGACACGTTAAACCAGCCCTACACCTCCTACAGGGACCCAAAGTGTGGACCACACAGGCCAGAAAATCAACTCTACGCGATCCCGGTATGTCAGTCACCTCACTTAGCCTCCGCTTCCTCTGTGTGAAATGGAATAGCAGTGCCTCCCTTGCAAGGCATTTACAGGGGCTCGTTGATAAATGATAGATGCAAATGCTTCGTGGCTGTTTCCGACCCAGCTGGAAGGCATCTAGCTTACACTGGGCTGAAGACGTGGGTCAAAAACACCAGAGGGAATAACGAAAAGGCTGGAGACTGGCAAAGCAAGGAAGAGTTCTACAGCCTCGTCCAGATCCCGCAAGTGTGCCACATCCCCGAGTAGGACGAGAGCCTTGGTGGCTGGCCTGTGCCTTCCCACACTTCCAAGCATTAAGGGCACTCGGCTCCGGGGTCAGCAAGACCCCCCGTTTCCATGTGTCCATCTGGCCTTTGCAGCCAGACCAGAAGCTCCTTGTCACACACGGGGCATCTCTGTTTGCCCCGCAAAGCCAGGCACAGAGCTGGCACGGAGCTGGCACGGAGCTGGCACGGAGCAAGCCCTCAATAAATATCTGCCGACTGTCTGCGGAGAATGAGGCCTGGCTCGGCCAGCTGTCCTGCAGACCTTCAGCCACCCCTCGGCCTGTGGATAAAGGAAACTTTTCCTTGGTGTTCCAAGGGGATCAAAGGCCACAGCGAGGTCCCCAGAAGGCTGTGTGTCCACAGCAAGCAGCCCTGCGTCATGTCCCGGACTTGGCCTGGCTGGTGGCACGAGGAAGGGGCAAGTGAGAGCTGACCTTTCGGGCTGGCTGGGGATGGCCACACAGGCGCCAGAGAAGGCAGCACGGCCGTGGGGCAGGACAGCACCGCAGAGCCCGACACTGCGCAGGGCCCGCCCGGCAGCGCCCACGAGGAGGCAGCTTCCTTCTGTGGCTGCCCCTGGCTGGCTGCCAGGGCTTCAACAAGAGCCCAGTGATGCGCGCTTTGAAAAGCGCTGGCGGCACGGAATGGCATGTCTAACTCGGGTTCAGTGCCCGTCAGCGTTTGCGTCTCTTTCCCACGCCCACGGACACAGACTGGCCGCCCCTGCGGAGCTGTGGCGTCCAGCATTTCAGCGCCTGGCCGTGTGGCCGGAGCTCTCCCAGGACCCGCTTTCGTAGCCTCTGCCACGTGGAGGAAGGATGGAGATGAGGCAAAAGGCGGCTTTCCTCACGGCAGCTGCCTGGCGCGCATTAAGTCCTTCTCACCACAGTTGTGTGCGGTGTCAGGACCCCTTTTAGCTGGTGGAGAAACCGAGGCTTGGAGGCTTAAATCTTTTGTCCAAGGCAACACAACCAGAGTGCGGTGAGCAGGGACTCAACCCCAGCTGCCTTCTCCAGCGACCAGACTCTTCCCAGCACCCCAGGGCCTCTCTGAGGACCCCAGGGTCGTTCCCCTGGGGACCGAGGCAGCCACACTTCCACGTTGGCAATCAGAGTCCACGCTGGGCCGAACAGGCCGAGT
>JAQZBX010007649.1:28940-50071 GCA_029593785.1 Cabassous unicinctus | reverse complement strand
TCTATGATGTGAAATGCGGTCTATGCTTGGTGGCAAAGCCCCAGGATGTGTATATCCATTATGGGTGATGTTCCACACTGATGAAGGATGTTGGTGTGGGATGTTGTGGGAGGTGTGGGAGGTGGGGAACATGGGAATCCTTGTAATTTCTGAGTAATAATTAGGTAATCTAAGCACCTTTAAAAAATATATATATATAAAATAACATTTATCTAAGAAAATACACATATATGCATATATATTTGTATATCGTTTTACAAATATTGGTATGTACTGTGAAAAACCTTGATTTTTATGAACAATAAAATAAATAAATAAATAAAATAATGCACTGTCTGTTGACTTTTAAAATGTTTCTAATTTTTCCATAGAGCATGTCCAGAAAGCATCTTACTTTTAATTTCCATTTTCCAGGGGAAGAAGCCCAAACATATAGAGCTGAAGGCATGAGTTCAAGGACCTGCAATGAGTTGGTGGCCAACCATTTTGGATCAATGTAACCATGGGGCAGAGTAAAGGTAACTGGGTCATGCGTTTCCAGAGAGAAAGGGTCTGTGGGTTTGTGAGAGATGGATGCTGAGTGACTTCACATAATACCTTTGTGAAAATTTGAATGTATGGGTCTTCTTCCACAGTATTTTGTGTTCACAACAATGTTTTTTATAAAGGTGAAAGATTTATATGCTCTGAAGAGGAACCAGAGTATGTTTTTAATTGTACAACCTTAATTTTGATGCATATGATACTCAGACTTGATGGTAGCAAGGTCATCCTTTCTCATGTCTGTTGTAAATCATCATGGAGTTTAACGGTGCCAGGAACGATCCAGAGAAAGACTGGGATCAGGGGACCTCACTCCATGAGGAATGCAGGCAAATTTATTTAGGCTGAAGCTGCTTTATATACTACAAAGCTGATAACAAAATTAGGGCATCTTTCACTAGTTCCTCTGCTTGGCATGTAGGAGAGCTGCCGGTTCCTGTATTATTAGATAGTTTTTCTTAGGAATTTATACAGTAACTTCTTAGTGGTGGGTTCATCCCACTCTGCTTCCTCCTACTGATGTCTGCAGTACACAGAGACCTTGGAGACATTTACTTATCGTTTCTTCTCCAGCAGGCATGCTTTTCAAATGCTTAACACTTTATGCTCTGACTCTCAGCATCTTCTCCAACAATTTCCCCTTTTTTGTTTTTTGTTCAGGGTGACTGTGCCTGTCTTAGGTTGCCCTCTTTTGAAGGTTTTACCCATTGCTGGCTACCAGCCAATCTCCATGGACAGGGGTTTGAGAGTTAAGGGTTTTAAGCAGAATCAAGTTGTTGGCATGGCTGGGTTTTTTTAGCTCTATTAATGCGGGACAGCAGGGCTTTGTGAATGTCTCCTAGTACAGTTAAGAGTAGCAGAGCACCAATGATCACCACACCAAAGTTAGCAAGTATAGAAGTTGATTTCTACCAATGTAAGGGATTTACTTTATTTAATTGATCTGTTATTGATTGCCAAAATTCATTACCTGGAAGCATAGTAAGTTGATTTTGAGACATGCTCAAAAATTTTTTTTTTTGTAAATCTGTAATTTCTATAGATAAATTTGTGTGATGACCTATTAAATGATTTTTAATTTTTTCCCACTCATAATGGGAATCATTGTATGGGAGAGGAGTGATACAAAAAGCACTTTCATTTCAATTATATTTCAAACCTTATTTTAAATTTAGATTATATACTTGATTTCCCATTTCTGTAACAGCTATCTCTAAATCATTAAGCCTATTATTAATTTGCTCATCTATATATGTTTGACTATGCCATAGCTCACTAGCATTATGATGCCAATTTTTAACATATTGTTGTGTTTGGATATTTTCACGTAGGGCAGTTTCTGCCGCAGCAGCAGCTGTAATAATACCTATAAGCCCTAATACAGCAGCTATAATTAGTTTAATTATACGTTTGGTTCTTTTCAAATAATGATTTAGAAAGTGCCAAAGGATTTGGCTCTTAGGGGATGACTGCCAGCAGCGATTCATGCGAACAGGAAGCCATATTCCACGACACCGTTGTCCTATTAGAACTACAGTAGAATTCTCTTGTAAAACAGACTTTGATATATAAGTATAAAGAGAGCAATTACTGTAGAAAAACCATGTTTGATTAATGTTTACCATTTTAACTATAAAAACAATGGGATCCCGTACACACACTTTATGATATGAGCTATCATTTTAATGTATGGTAATATTTACCGGTCTTTTCTTCCCAGTTTATGTATAAGTAGGGGCTAATCCCAAAAATATTTTCCATAAATTCTTTTGTTTATTCCTGGAACTATTATCCCAAAGGGAGGGGATACACTGATATATTTGGCTTATTGTTGGCTAGAGTCATGGATAGATATAAAATAAATGTTAATACATATATTTAGTTTAATAAGCTTATACTGACCATTAGGGTAAGAAACATAAATAACATAACTAACTAAAATATTAAGTTAATATTGATTAATGTTACAGAATGACAGATAAATAGAGCAGTTTCGTATTTATACTTACCAATATTTAGTTTTTAGCTGGAAAGTGTTGAAGCAGCAACTGATACTAGAGTTTTGGTTGACTGTGTTTAGGATTAACAAATTTGATACTATAGATGCCAACTTGTGAGTATTTTGTTAATTCCCAAGGAAGGGGCCAGCCTCCCCAGGAAGGAACAAAACACTCCCTGGGGAGCACATTTTAAGGTTTATGCATCAGTCCCTAGGAGAGTGGCCAGCTCCCCCAGGGAGGAATACAACACCCGTTGAAATGTACATTATCTTTTTTAATTTGTTACAAAACATCCTTGGATGTGCTTACTATTTTAATTTTTAATATGTTTCCTGAAATATTGGTTTGTTGATTAACAAAGTTTTCTGTATGATGCTTTACTTTTAGGCTGGAATAATACTTACCAAACTTTTTAAAAAGATATTTAGTTCTAGAACTGTTCAAATTTAAAACAAGAGATTTATATATATACTTAATAAAATACCTTTATGTGTAATATATAAATTATTAAATTACTTAAGTATGCAATGTATTGTACTGAAGTTTTGATTAGTATTTAAGTATATTATACATTATTCATAACTACAGTAGATTATATAACAACAGCCATCCAATGAATAAACTTTTATTTCTTAAGCATTTAAGATTCTTAGTAGCATGATTAGAATGACCCCAATTTTTTCATTTTGTATAGTTTGAGGCATATGCAAAAACAAATCACTATTTTCCATTTGGGCTGTGGGGTAATACATTAACTTGTAATTTTAATACTTGTATTGGTTCTGTTGTTAATATTATAATTAGAATTGGGGCTGTTGCTCACAGTGTTGAATATAAATTTGATTTATTCTTGGCTATTTTTCAGGAAGGGGAAAGTGGGCTGACTTGACCCATTCAAGAAAAAACCAAAGAAAGCCTTAGCAAATTTTAAAACAAAGTGATAGTGACATAACTGGATATTAACCCTTTGCAACAAACCAGCAATATTTGGGACCACCGCATTTAGGATGTTTTTGGCTATTCAGGACTCCTTTCCCTTCCAAATAAATTTGATAATTGACTGTTCTATATATGTAAAGTAGGCTGTTGTAATTTTGATTGGTATTGCATTGAATCTATAAATGTGTTTGGGCAGAATTGACATCTTCACGATGTTTAGTCTTCTAATGCATGAACATGTTATGTCTTCCATTTGTTTAGGTCTTCTTTGATTTCTTTTAGCAGTGTTTTGTAGTTTTCTGAATAAACATCCTTTACATTCTTGGTTAAATTAACTTCTAGATATTTGAATCTTTTTGTTGCTATTGTAAATAGAGTTTTTTCTTGATTTCCTCCTCAACTTGCTCATTACTAGTGTTTGGTAGCTGGTATCATGCTACTTTGCTGAACTCATT
This sequence comes from Cabassous unicinctus, assembly GCA_029593785.1. Lineage (NCBI taxonomy): Eukaryota > Metazoa > Chordata > Mammalia > Cingulata > Chlamyphoridae > Cabassous > Cabassous unicinctus. Next base: position 46,134 of record JAQZBX010007649.1, on the reverse strand, counting down.
TATTAGCTCTAATATATTTTGTATATATTTAGAATTTTCTAAATATAAGATCATGTCATCTGAAAATAGTTAGAATTTTACTTCCTCTTATCCAATTTGGATGACTTTTATTTTATTTTTTTTCTTGCCTAATTGCACTAGCTAGAACTTCGATCAGAATGTTGAATAAGAGTAGTGACAGTGGTCATCCTTGTCTTTTCCTGATCTTAGAAAGAAAGCTTTCACTCTCTCTCAATTGAGTATGATGTTGGCTGTGGTATGTTCATATATGCCCTTTATTATGCTAGGACCTTTCCTTCTATAACTATCTTTTGAATTGTTTGTATCGAGAAAGGATGCTGGATATTGTCACATGAATTTCTGTGTCAATTGAGATGATCATGTTCTTTTTTCCCTTCAATTTGTTAATGTGGTGTATTACATTATTTGATTTTTTTTACTTAAATCACTCTTGCATGCCAGGAAGAAAACCTACTTGATAGTGGTTTAGAATTCTTTTAATATACTTTTGGATTCTATTTGCAAGTATTTTGTTGAGAATTTTTCCATCTATTGCTTATTAGAGAGATTGAACTGTAATTTTCTTTTCTTGTAGTATATTTATCTGGCTTTGGTATTAGAATGATGTTGGCTTCATAAAATATGTTGGGTAATTTTCCCATCTTTTCAATGTTTTGGCAGAGTTTAAAAAGGATTGATATTAATTATTCTCAAAATAGATGGTACAATTCACCTGTAATGACATCTGGTCCTGTACTTTTTTTTTATGGTAGATTTTTGATGAGTTTTGATTCAATCTCTTTATCTGTGATTGTTGAGTTCCTGTACTTCTTGTAGAGTCAAGGTATGTTGTTTGTGCATTTCTAGAAATTTGTCCATTTCATCTAGGTTGTCATTTTTTGGCATACAGTGTCACATAATATATATTTATGGTCCTTTTTTATTTCTGTGGGGTCAGTCATAATATCCCCCTTTCATTCTTTTATTTATTTATTTTCATCTTCTCTCTTTTTTTCTTTCTTACTATAGATAAGGGTTTGTCAATTTTATTGATCTTCTCAAAGAACCAGCTTTTGGTTTTGTTGATTTTTTCTATTGCTTGTTGTTGTTGTTGTTGTTCTCAGTTTCATTCATTTGTGCTTTAATCTGTGTTACTTTTTTTCTTTCTGTTTGCTTTGCTATACTTTTCCGAGTTTTTCCAGGTGTTCAGTTAGAGCTTTGGTTTTAGCTCTTCTCTTTTAATGTAGGCCTTTAGTGCTATAAATTTCCCTCTCATCACTGTCTTGGCTGTGTGTCATAAGTTTTGATAGCTTATTTTCATTCATCTCAAGATATCTACTAATTTCTCTTGCATTTTTTTTGACTCACTGGTTATTTAGGAATATGTTGATTAGCCTCCATATATTTGCAAATTTTCCCCTTTCCCACCTATTGTTGATTCCATCCTCATTCCACTATGATTATTTAAAGTGTTTTGCATAATTTCAAACTTATTAAGTTTATTCAGAGCAATTTTCTGCCAAACCTGTGGTCTACCCTTGGGAAAGATACATGAGCACTTGAGAAGAATGTATAACCTACTCTTTTGGGGTACAATGTTCTGTATATCTGTCTAGTCCAGCTCATTTATCACATAGTTCAAATTTCCTGTTTCTTTGTTGATCTTCTCTCTTGTTCTATTGATTTGAGTGGCATGTTGAAGTCTCCAAGTATTATTGTAGAGATGTCTATTTCTCATTTCATTTTTGCCAGAGTTTGCCTCATGTATTTTGGGGAATTCTGTAGGGTGCATAGATATTTATGACTGTTACTCCTTCTTGGTGGATTGTCTCTTTCATTAATATATAACAGCCTTTTGTATCTCTTATCACTATTTTTCCATTTAAAACCTGTTTTGTCTGACACCAGTATAGCTATACCTGCTCTCTTTTGGTTACTGTTTTTGTGAAGTATCTTTTTCCAACCTTTCACTTTCAGTCTGTTTGTGTCCTTTGTCTAAGGTGAGTCTCTACCAAGGAGCATATGGATGACCCATGATTTCTTACCCATTCTGTCAACCTATTTCTTTTGATTGGAGATTTTAATCGATTAACATTCGATGTTATTACTGTAAAGTCATTACTTCAACAATTTTATCCTTTGGCTTTCATATGTCATATCTAAGTTTGGTCTGTCTTTTTACCCTTTTGGTTGCCCTTTCTGATAGTTTTCACTTCTACACTCTCCTCCAAGACTCTAGTGTTTCCTGTAGAGCTGGGTTTTTGCTTACAAATCTCTTAGTTTCTGTTTGTGACTATTTTAAACTTACCTTCATATTTGAAGAACAATTTTGCCAGATAAAAAATTGTTGGGTGGCAGTTTTTCTCTGTCAGTACTTAATTATATCACACCGCTGCTTTCTCACCTCCATGATTTCTGAAGAGAAATCGACATTAAGTCTTATTGGACATCCCTTATATGTGATGTTTAACTTTATCCCTTGTTGCTTTTGGAATTTTCTCTTTATCTTTTGCATTTGGCCTTCTGAATATTATGTGTCTTGGTGTAGGTCTATTTGGATTTATTCTAATTGCAGCATGCTCTGCTTCCTGGACACATATATTCATGTCTTTCATGACAATTGGGAAATTTTCAGCCATTATTTCCTCAAATACTTTTTCTGCCCCTTTTCCCTTCTCCTATCCTTCTGGAACTCCCATAACATGCATGTTGGTGCACTTCATGTTATCATTTAAATCCCTGAGCCCCTCCTCAAGTTTTTCCAGTCTTTTCTTTTTTCAATTTATGCTGGTCTGTCCTCTACATAGTTGATTCTTTTTCCATGATTTCAAATCTGCTGCTTTATACCTCTATTGTATATTTAATCTCACTTATTGTGTCTTTCATTCTCATAAGCTTTGCTGTTTTTCTAACCAAGATTTCAAATATTTCTTTTTGCTCATCCAGTGTCTTCATTATATCATTTATTTCTTTAACCATGCTGTTCTTCAACTCCCTGATTTGACTTAGGATATTTGAATGAACTTCATTGATTAGTTATTTCAAGTCCTATGTCTCATCTGGAGTTTGTTCCTTTGCCTGAATCATATCTTCCTTTTTCTTAGTATGGCTGTTAATATTTTGCTGATGTCTAGGTATTGATTAGGATGCTGAGTTTACTCTGATTTTCAGTTTCTCTCTCTTGCCAAAGCATTAAATATTAAGTAGCTGTGTGCTACCACTGTTTTACTGTTTTTTGATTCTTGGTTCAACTTCTTCTAGATAATTAGGACTGCCTCTGTTTGCCCAAACCAGGACTAAGGACCCAGTAATGGGGTGCAGGCCAGTTCCCAAGGGCCTTGGAGGGCATGGCAGTAAAGGCACCTGATTGCCTCTTTCAATTTTTTAGTATTATTTTTCCCTCCTCTTCATGCACTTTTCTGGTCTGCCAGCTGATGCTGCTCTTGGCAGCCCTCTTAGCTTAGACCCCAGATGCTAGGGGGAAATGCATTCACTGAACCCCACCATGACTGGTCTTGCAATGTCCTCAGGTCAGGCCAAGGCTTGCAAACAAAGTTTATCAGAAGTTGTTCTCCTCCCTTTGTTGTCTTCACTCTCCCTCTTTCTGCCTGCTCAGCAACCAGTCCAGGGAAGTAAAGTTGGTGTTTGAGAAGGCAAATTACCTTTAGCTCCCTGCTAGCTCTAGGGGCAAACAATTTCAGTGTCCCACTGGGACTAGAAGTGTGCAACCCCTGGGACAAAGCACACCAAGTTCACTGGCCAAAATCTGAATTTGCTGTAAACTGTGTCCCTTTATCTCCTTTTACCTGGGGAAGAGGAGCTGCAGCCCTCTCAGTCTGCAGCTGCTGCAGTCCACAGCCACTGCAGCCTGCTGTTGCTCTGAGGGTGGGGAGATGGGTACCAGCAGCTGCTGCAGCAGCTTTACTCACAGTATTTTTCCAGCCAGCAAAGGCTCCTTTCCTTCACCCCTCTCTCTTCTGGGTCTCACCTTCCCCTGTTGTTCTGAGCTGCAAAGCAGCCCTCCAGAGACTCTCCTGTCCTCTAGATATTTTTCTGGGAGAGAGGTGATCCCTCTGCTTCTCTATTCCTCCTTCTCTACTTGGGTGTTTTAAGCACTCTCAAAATTAACACATCAAAACTAAAGTCAGGGTGGGAAGCGGATGTGGCCCAACAACTTGGGTGCCTGCCTACCACATGAGAGGTCCTGGGTTTGGGTCCAGGTGCTTACTAAAAGAAGACAAGCAGATGTCGCTGCAACACAGCTAGATGCTGCCACAACAGAGCTAAACACAGTCTCCTGCTGCAGCAGAGCTAGATGCTTCTGCAACAGAGCTAAACTCTACTCCTACCACAACAAGCAGAGGCCACAAGCCAGCAAACACTGCAGGCCATGGGAGTGTATGTGGCTCAGTCTGTTGGGCACTCACCTCTCATGTGAGAGGTTCCAAGTTTGGTTCCTGGTGCCTCCTGGAGAAGGTGAGCAAACAATGAGCAGAGAGACAGCAAACCATCTGAGGGAAGGGGGGGGTGTGTGATAAAGAAAAATAAAGTAAATAAGAAATAAATCTTAAAAAAAAAAAAACGATTAAAATCACAAGCTCTTTAATTTTCTGTTTGCTCTTCACTGTTCCTGTTATCAGAATAGAGAACACATTCCATCTGTCACCTGTGACAGCATGTTTAATCTCTTTTTCCCTCTTAATTGTTGTATGTAACCTATCCACAATACTGTAAATTTTATCTTTTAATTATGTCTCTAGTATAGGCACTTCTTTCCAGTTTGTTTCAACCACCTGCCATGTGGACTACTAGACAGGGATAATTAAATCAATAATTAATCAAGCATATCCTTTATTCTTTCACACATTACCAGGTGCACATAAGTTTTAATGCATCATGGAACTTTGCTTGTCTTATTTCCTTCTTTAAAAAATGGGTTCATTTATTTTTGAGGCATTGATGACACATATGTGAACAAATGGTACCCATCCCTTAATAGGGTTACGTGCTAATGATCCAGCTAAGTTTATTGGTAGATTTTCACTTTATAGTTATATCTATTATGAAAAAAATAGAAGTCAACTATAAGGGAAAATTGTTTCATTTCAACAAATTGTTAGATATCTACTTTAGTCTAACTAAAGATTGTTATGTATTGTTTTTGTTGTAATTGGGATTTTGAGTACTGAACTGATATTGTTTCATTATCTAAAAAGTGAAATCTCAGGAAGCAAATGTGGCTTAACCATTTGGGTGCACACTTACCACATGGGAGGTCCCGGGTTTGGGTCCCAGTGCCTCCAAAAGCAGAAGAGCAGATGTCAAACCCACCACAATGAGCTAGATGCTGCACCCACTGCAATGAGCTAGACACTGCACCAGGCACAATGAGCTAGATGCTGTACTGCCACAATGAGCAGATGCCTAAATGAGCAGATGCCACAAGCCAGCAGATGCTGCAGCTCATGAGGAGCACATGAGGCTCAGATTGTTGAGCACTCACCTACCATGTGGGAGGTGGTGGGTTCAGTTCCCAGTGCCTCCTGGAGAAGGCAAGCAAACAATGAGCAGACAGTTGAGAGAATCATCTGGGGAAGGGGGATAAGTAAACAATAATAATAAAGGAAATAAATACATCTTTTTTTAAAAGTGGAGCTTCATCTTGAATGAGGAAAGAATTATGTTGCTATTTGCTAATGACAAATATATTAATATATGTATAAGAAAGGAAAAAAATGTATAGGAGAGTTTTAAAGAGTATGCCATTTTGTATAAGGAGCTAAATAGTCTTCAGGTGGTATATTAGTCAGCTAAAGGGGTAACAGAAATCCATTGGCTTTTATAAACGGTATTTATTTGGGATTAAAGCTTACAGTTACAAGGCCCTAAAGAGTCCAACTCAAGGTACCGTAGAGGTACTTCCTCACCAAAGTCTATTGCCACGTGTTGAAGCAAGATGGTGGGTGACGTCTGTGAGGGTTTAGCCTTCCTCTTCCTCTTAAGGCTCCATGAGCCCAGCTTCTTCCTATCTCAGCTGTAGGCTGGAGGGCTCATTTCTTTCCGGGCCTTCTTCTGCTCAGGGCTCTGATCTCTTCAACTGCAAACTATCAGGCAAATGGTTTATCTCTCTCCAGGGTCTTTGCTGTGTCTATGGAGCTGTATCTTTTCCTCTGTGTATCTTCTCTGTGTATCTACTTCTGTGTGTCTCCTTGATTGAGTGTCCATTTCTATGGCCCACAAAGGGGGCAGGGACTAAAACTGAGTCACCCAAAGGTGGATGAATCAAAGCCCTAATCTTAACATAATTTAATCAAAAGCATCTCAACTAAATCTAATAAAATCAAAGGGTATCATATCCAGAGGAAAACACCAGTTTACAAACATTACCAGATGTCTCTTTCTGAAATTCATAAATAACATCCAACTGCCACAGGTGGTATAATCCATTTTAAGGCCAGAGAGTAAATTTCCTTAAAAGTTATTTGAAGAGTCAGATGATATATTTGCATGACAAAGCAGGACATGGTCAGAATGGAATGCTATCCCTTGTAATGAGAAAGTCACAAAAGTCTCTGAATTCCCAGTAAACTGAGAAATGGAAAAGCAAAAATAATTTTTTTCCTTACAATGTAGATTTTGGAAATTGTTGATAAGTATGAATGGATAATTAGAGAACCATGTGAGAATGGAGATTCTCCTATTTCAAATAATTCAATTTTTACAACTGAAGTACTTTAATATAAGAAAAGAGGAATAAGAATAGAATTATTCATTTAAAGTCAGCTCAGAAATGTAAAATGGACACTTTAAAATAATGAGAACAGCACACATTACAAGAATGTCTGACATTTGCTGTTCACTTAAAATTCAGTCATTAGCTAACTTGATACTCTGAACCAGTTACTCAAGGGATTTATGCATGAGGCTATTTTTCTATAGACTACTCAATGATACTCTTTTTCTACTGCCTCATGCAGACATTATCATGGAGTAATCAGAATGAATTTAATTTTCAAGTGATTGCTAACATGCCATGTTAAGTTATATCTTACTGCAAGACAGCAGGTTTCTTTCTTTTTTTTTTCCATGACCATGTCCCAGGATCCTCTATTATGGAAATTTTAGTGAGCTAAATATTTCCCATAGAGGAAAGATAGCAATTCTCTTACCCATCTGGAGAGTGATTATGCCACATCAACAAACCCTTTTTTATCTTTATTTACTTTCTTCCCTGCATAAGCCCCATCCTACTGAGGACGTGAGTCACTGGGGTTTCTTACTTTCAAGTTCTTTTCTTATGAGTTAGAGAACTGGACAAACTTTCTCCAAACACATTTCCCAGCAAGCCCCAACATCTAGTTTGAAAGTCATTTGATCCTTTCCATTATTTAAAATAGGCATATCCATGTTGTGCCCCTGGCTGCATGTACAAAGAAAAATATCTCTTGGAGCTGTTGCAGAGAGATTCAGCCTCCAGAGAGAAAGCTTCCAGCTAGGAGTCCAAGTTGTGATACTTCTTCCTCAGTACTAAGGGTCAAACTTTACCTGTGTACCAAACTCACACAAGGTGATTTTAACATACTCTCACACTCTTCCAGAGAAGTGAGAGATGAATTTTCACCTTTCTAAATATACTGACATATGCAGGAAATTAATAACAGGACTCTGCAACAACCGGATTGCTTCTCTTTCTCAGAATTTTATATTTGTTGCCTAGTTTGTTCCTTCTCCAATAACTCTTGTGACAGGGGGTCCTGACCTAGGAATGTAAATTTATTTCCTCTCTGAATAAGGCAGCTGGAGATACCATGAATGCAGAAGTAACTCCTGAGGCTAGATGCACTTTACTGGGTGGAAGTAAAGTATGCAGAAAAGAGCAAACAGTGGCACAATCATGATGGTCAGGTTGGATGCTTTATTGTACATGGAGAAACTGTGACGTTAAAGCTGCTATAGAGAACCTGGATGGTGGGTTTCAAATTACCCTTCCATGTTGTTTCAGACTATTTCAGAATGTTTTCTTTTATAAAATTGTTGTCTTTTTTTTTTTTTTTCATATCCAACATCACCTCTGTGAAAGGTCATCAAAGTATGGGTTTAAATTGATCATACCTGGGATTTTAGATTCTTCCAAAAGGAAAAATTTCCTCTGACCCTAAGCTTTCTTCATGTAATACATATTCATGAATCATCTTGCCAACATCTAGAGGCAATATTGTTAATATAAAAAAGAAACCAGGATATGTATTATCTGCTCCATTACTCAATCATACCTATTGACTATAAAAATTCCCAGGAATTGAACTCCTAATGGAGATAAAAATATGGCACCCATCACAACCTACCATATCCTCTGCCCCTTTATGTAATTGCAGCCTCAATCTCCTGACCAGCTCAGGGTTATGAACACTGTCAAAGACAATTAAAATGTTCATCATTTTTCTTCTACATTATTATACTCTTTTTTCTCATGCTACATCCCCTAATCTCCTGGTCCTATTGAGAAGATATTTGGGCTCAATTTTAAAACCTGTTTTCAATGCAATTTCCTTTTTATAAATTTTTTAAAGAAGCTTTAGATTACATAAATGTTACATTGAAATATATTTTCAATGTAGGGGATTCTAATATATCTCACAACCCTCCTCCTCCCACACTTTTCCCCATTAACATCTTTCATTAGTGTGATACATTTGTGAAAATTGATGAATGCGTATTGAAGCATTGCTACTAACCATGGTCTATAGTAGTTCAACTTATGGATTACACTTTGCTCCACACAATTTTATAGGTTTTTGACCAAATTTATAATGGCCTGTATCCATCATTGCACTGTTATGCTGAATAATTCCAGTGTCTCCAAAATGCCCCATGTTATATTTATTCTTCCCTCTCCCTCTCCTCAGAAGCTCTTGTGACCACTGCCTTTATATCAATGTTACAAGTTCTTCCATTACTAGAATAATAATAAATCTATTTAAGCCCATAGTTGAAAATGCCACTTTTGTTGTTTTGATATTGGACATAAAAAACAAACCAACCATAAGAAACAGAAACAAATGCAAAATTTCTATTTTATAAGAAAAAATATTCTGCCATAATCTAAGACAACATAAAAGGACTAATTTGAAATCCACCATCTGGAATCTCTTTAGTAACTTAAACATCATATTTTCTCTATGTGCACTAAAATATAAAAGTTATAATTAATTACTTGACAAGATGTGTGGGCTCCTGGCCTAGAGTTATCTCTATTTTGTTTGGGTAAACAGTGGTGTTTAGGATTGAAAGAAAGAAAAACTTTAAATTTATGTTTTGTTGTTGGATTTTGGAAAGCAAAGAGAGTGTAGCAGAATAGGCTAGATGATTCATAGCAACATTTGTATACTCAAAATGTATTTTAAGAAGAAGAGTAATTTATGGGTTCAGCTCTATGGCAGTACTTGCAGCCATGAACTGCAACCATGTGGTGAAAAACTGATATACTATTTTCAAAGTGAAAAATAATCAAAGCTACAGGACAAGTCACAATATAGGGTTTACATAATTTACTGATTCATGTGGAATTTCTGATGGAGACAAAAAAGAGGAATAAACTGGGGAAGTGGGGCTAGAACAGACTCTCACAAATTAGCACAATCAGAACAGCTCCACAAGAGAGAAGAGCACCAGGTGGATGTATGGAGTTATGAATGAGGTCCAGCCCAAGGGAAGCTGCATCTTTTATCAATGCTAAGGATACACTCAGACAGAACAATGTTAGACATGAAGAAAGCTAGAAGTTTGCAAATACTTTGAGGCAGATATTTAAGGATGGAGTATATGCAGCACTTAGTTTGTTATGAACAGCTCATTCTCTGAGTGTGGAATGAATCAGTGTTCCTTAAGTGATATGTGATGATGGGGACACAGCAGCATTGCTAAGAATTCAGGAAACCCTAGCCCATGGGATGCTCCATGGTCTCCATGGATTAGTTCTGGGAATAGGTCCAAAAAGTGTCCACATTAGGAAGTCCAAAAGTTTGTTGCTGTATCTTTTTCCTTTTTCTTTTTTTTTTTTTCCTTAGGTACCAGGGGCCAGGGAATGAACACAGGACCTTTTATGTGGGAAGCTGGCATTCAACCACTTGAGTCACATCCATTCCCTGTATCTCTTATTCATGGATTTTTTGTTAATATTCACAATTGCTTTTCTTTATTTTATAATTAAAATTAAAATTGATTTTTAATCATTTTGCTTCTCATAAGATTTGCTTTGTGGTATTTTTCTAACTTTGTTAACTTATTTCCTTATTTTATTTTGTTTAATGAGAAGTTTAGAACTGTGAATATTCTTATGTTTTGATATACAGTTTTCTTTCGAATGATATATTCTGACACAATCTAATTAAAATTTTGGTATTGACTTTCTGTTATTGATTTCAGTTTTACCAGTGATTAGTTAGAAAATATAAAGGTCAAAAATTCTACTCTACATGTAATCAATGTTTTAATTAAAATCTGGCCAATGACACAAACGTTATATCACCTGCATACTTGCTTTATATCATTTGTTATATTTTATGCATGAAAACCTATCAGTGATGTCTTCAGTGTGAATTGTGTAATAAATGGTTATAAACTAACTGAAAAAATTACTGCTTTTCCAGCAGATGCTACCATGTGCCTTGCCAGGTGACAGATGAGTCCAAGATCACCCAGTAGCCAGTCTTCAGGAAGAAAGCATCTCCTGATGATGACTTGATTTGGATGTTTTTTCAGCCTCACAACTGTATGTCTGTAAGTTAATAAATTCCCATCATGAAAGTCAAAAAAAATTACTGCTTGACTTTGAAATTAGATTTCATGGTATTACAAAGTGACCTTCCGATGTAAAGAATAATTACTAAATGTGAAATTTAGGATATGTTGTAATTTTGCTGTTTGACTTTTCAATGTCATCTTGTTAATATTTTTTTCTTTATTTCTTTCCATTGCAGTCTGTACAAGCTACTCAAGCTCATCCTTATTTAAGCTCTATTTCTGCCTTCCCAAATATGGTTTACATTTCCTTAACAATTTTAGTTCCTAAATTTATTTAAATATCACAGCCAATCTGCCTTTTAAATCTGCTTTTCTTTCAAATCTCTTGTGTCATTAATGCCAGGTTCTTTTAGTATTTTTCAGACTTTGGAGGAAAATTTCACCTTTTCAATATTTATACTGCTTCTTGGAGCAATTCTTCAAATTCACATCCTTCACCCACCTTTTGTCTCTTAGGAGCCTTTTTTCTTTTGTTATTTTTCTGTGTTTTGCCTTGTTTTAATAGAATAGATTTTGTAGTGTATGAAACTGAGGTATTGTATTTTATCTTTTTTGCACACCCGTAATCTCTGGGAGAAGACAATGATCTAGGATTGCTCTTTCTCTAAATACATTGGGAGAGTTCGTTTTGCCTTTTCTTCAATGTTTTCCTGGGTGCTGTTTTACTTGGCTTTTTAAAACTTGAACTGTAGGATAAATGTCAGTGATTTTTAGTTTATGTTATGTCCTGCAGTCATTTGGTGGGAAAGTACAGTGGATATCTAGAAGCTTCAATCTGATATAATTTTCCCAATAGCTTTTCCTCAAAATAAATAACTTTCCTCTGGAACCATATCTAGATCCCCCTGGCTCCTAGCCTGCCACTTATCAACAGCTAATTTTCCCAGCAATGGAACCATCTTCTATATGGAAACACTCCTCTAATAGGATATTTGATGCCCTGTGGCCTGCAACAGTCTACATTTTATTTTTCCAAGGTAAGTGATACATAAGTGTTTAGCAAGGAGGGTTTTACTTTCTGTGTCCAAGTGTTTTTTGTTAAATTTCAATGTATCAAGCACATGATCTATGGAGTATGTGATACAGGCTATGGGAGTTCCATAGTTTTAGGACTATTCCTATTTAGAGAGATATTTCTTTTTCATTTTCTTTTCTTTTGTTAAAGCTATTAGATTTAAAGTGAGAAGTTATGGAAATATTGCATTCACTCAACCAATATCTCTCTCTCCTAAAAAAAAATTTTTTTTTGGAATTCATTTCAAACTTTTCTATGTTCAATCACATATTTATAATGATTAATGAAGATATTTGATATATTCATAAAAATACAATTATTAACAATTTCAAGATAAATGGTATGTATGTGCAGATTTAACTACTTTCCTTGTATCTGCCATGAACCTGTGGAAAATGCATGGATAATCCTATTGCTATCTTTGAGTTTTCTCATGAATGTTCCCTCTGAAGATTTTAATGGTTCATAATGAATGGGGATATGTTCACCATGGAAATTTATGTGCATGGAACATAAAGCCAGATACTTGGGGGCTCAACAAGAGAGGACATGGGGTAGGGTCTGACTTGCAGTGACAAAGGGCAGATTAGTAACAAATATTTTGCATAAAATTTACTAGAAGAGAATCAATTTTTAAAGGAAATGTTTATTTTTGGAATATAAATGAAATGTTTGAAGCTTCCTACCTGGAGTCCATGGGGGAAAATGAACAATCCCTGTAATGAGGATATTGCAGGGTGTTTTTTTTGGGGGGGGGAATTACAATATTGAGGTGGAGTTGATGACAAGTTGCCACATTCATAAGTGCCCCTTAATCACATTAATACTATTAATAAGGGTAGAACCACATGTGCTTATGGCAGTGACAATTCATGCGGGATTAGAAATTTGAGAAACATTTATGCAGAGGATGAGGATGAGATGATAAGTAGGTGGATTAGGGAATAAATTCAGGAAATTTTACTAAATCATTTCACTGAACATTTAACAGGGTTGAGCAGAAACATTTTATGTCACATGGATCTATCTAGGAATTTCTCTATCATTGTTACTAGTTGTAATTAACTTCTACTTAAGACATCACTATGGACCCTTGAAGAGCACATGGTAGGATGCCTTTTCCTGATTAGGTCTATGAATAAGTAAGAGGTACTGGCAATTGCTATCCTTGCATCATTTCTGATATTGATAAGGCCATGCCCACCCAGAAGTAATAGGACAAATACAGTGGGAAGTTAGCAAATTAACTTTCAATTAATACTAGGAGGTCAATCATATCTCTTGAGTTTGAAAAGAACTGACTCTCCTTACTTCATTACTACATTGCTTAAGTAAAATTAGTTAATAAAATGGAGAAATTATGGGGATCTACAAATGTCAGAGGGAAGAAATAAGATTTATCAAGAAAATGTCATATCTAGAACTGAAGTTATCACAGAAGATCTATTTAAATTAAGAGGATCTCTAATATTATAGATACTTTTGTTCAATGTTATCAAAATTAATTAAATTATTATCAAAATAAGTTAATTGAAGATATTCTACTGAAATTCAAAAATATATATATTTTGAAATTTCATTCCAACATGAAGGAATTGGAATTACTTTGTAAATAAGTTAAATATTATCATTACCAGAAATTACATTCAGGGGAGTTCAAAAGTTTTTTTTCCAAGATAATTTTAGGTAGCTCTTCATGCATTCATTTGACAATGATATCAACTATCTACTAGTTGCCTTGAGCTGATTCAGACTCTCTTGGGAAAATCAAAGAGGGATAAAATAAGAGATATAGCTTGTGTGGACTGTTAAATGGATTTTTGAGACAGTACCGTGGGCTTGGGTGCTGTGAAATCACCAGCAATTGTGAAGAAATAGATATACAACTTAGTAAAATCAAATACCTAAAAACAAAGGTTTGGGAGTGTATAATATTAAAGGACTATTTTATTTTTCTGCAGGATTTAGGGAAGGCTCCTTAGTAATATTAGATTGAAAGAAAGGACTGGTGCTTCTATAGTACTGACATAATTAATAGCTTACTGAGTAGTGTCATTTCATAAATCATACATGGTTTCTTAATTTGTAATTGAAGATCCTTTTACTTGCTTATTTCCTTTATCAGGAAGCACATTTTGCATTCACACTCTGAATGATGGTTATAATGCAAATGATTCCAGGAAAAGAAATTTAAGTGCATATGGATGTAAAAATAACAGATACCATTTCATTTCCTAAAAGTCAAAAGGATCCTTGGTCCCTGAAAAAGAGAGCAGGCAAAAACCAACAAAAACAAATAAAAAACAAACACTGGGGGAAGGAAGAGGAAATGTAGATAATGTGTAGAATCAAAATCAAATTTGCCATGGATTCAAAAGAAATGCATCCTAGCGTTGCATTTCTCAGTAAACAAATGCCTTTGAGAAGGTCATACAAGCTCTCAGGAGTTGTTTTTTAGTTAATGATAATCACTTCTAATTTATTTCAACCATGTAACCTTAGAAATAATTTCCTCAATTCTTGATGAGAGATATTTTTCCACAATAGAAAATTTCTTAAAATTTCAGTTTTCTGTCTTTAGTTGAAATTATCTGAATTTCCTCCTTTCTGAAACTGGAAAGATATCTTAATATAAAGGAGTAAATTTGATGCCATTGGAAAGAAGCAATGGTCTAAAACATTTCCTATAGCAGATGATGGTGTTTGTTAATATGTCCATTGTTCTCTATTTTGAAGAACCTTAGAATACAACTAAGAAGTGAAATGCACACATTAGGAAAATGGATAGATGTAAGTTACTAGCTCTAAGGACATAAACTTATACTAATTTAACATAGGACACTTTTATGAGTGGTGACCCTGTCACTCACTTGACCTTGTATAATATGCCATCTTTCTCAGCTCTGCCTCAGTATTACAGAATCAACTTTGCAAGTGGGGATTTTGAGGAGTGCCAATGAGAGCAGCCTGACAGGTTTCATCCTGTTGGGGTTTTCTGATCATCCTCAGTTACAGAAGGCTCTATTTATAGTCATCTTGATCTTGTACTTACTAACCATTTTGGGTAACACCACCATCATACTGATATCCTGTCTGGAACCCAAACTTTACACACCAATGTATTTCTTCCTTTCTCATCTCTCCTTCCTGGACCTGTGCTTCACCAGCAGTATGATTCCCCAGCTCCTGGTAAACTTGTGGGATCCCATGAAAGCCATTACCTATGGTGGCTGTGCTGTTCAACTCTATGTCTGTCTCCCTTGCACTGGGTTCCACAGAGTGTGTTTTGCTCACAGTCATGTCCTATGATCGCTATGTTGCTGTCTGTCATCCCCTCCATTACACTGTCTTTATGCATCCCCATCTCTGCATGATCCTGGCCTCTATGGCATGGCTCAGTGGGGTGGCCAACAACTGGGTACAGTCTACTCTCATTCTTCAGCTGCCCTTCTGTGGTCATCACCAAGTGGACCATTTCATCTGTGAGGTCCCTGTGCTTATTAAGTTGGCTTGCATGGACACCGCTTTCAATGAGGTTGAGCTTTTTGTGGCTGGTGTCCTCTTCCTTGCAGTGCCTATCTCATTCATCCTGGTCTTTTATGGCTACATTGCCCAGGCTGTATTGAGGATCAAATCAACCACTGGGAGACAGAAAGCATTTGTGACCTGCTCTTCCCACCTGTTGGTGGTTATCATCTTCTACGGAACCATCATCTTCATATATCTGCAGCCAGCCAAGAGTAAATACAAAGAACAGGGAAAGTTTGTTTCCCTTTTCTACACTGTGGTGACCCCTATGCTGAACCCTCTTATTTATACTCTGAGGAACAATGGGTTTAAAGGGGCTCTTAAGAAAGTTCTAGGGAATATTCTGTATATAAATTTAACATGATTCTCCAAGTATTCCTAAAAGTGATACTGTGAAAAAAACCCTCCAGAAGGACCACACATTGGCCATTTTATTCCCTTTTCTTTTAATTAGTTGCTTACTCAATTTTTAACATTCTAAAATACTGTGGAATATATGCACCTAGTCTTGACTTTGCTATGACCCA
This sequence comes from Cabassous unicinctus, assembly GCA_029593785.1. NCBI lineage: Eukaryota > Metazoa > Chordata > Mammalia > Cingulata > Chlamyphoridae > Cabassous > Cabassous unicinctus. The sequence continues at coordinate 30,261 of JAQZBX010007649.1, read as the reverse complement.
CAAGCAGCATACAGTGAAATATTTACTCAATCTATGCTTCAGTGTCTTTTCTTCAGAATGTATTATTTAAGTAGCAAATATGAGGTCCCTTTTAAATGCTAAACCCTTTACAAGATTAAGGTAAACACACAAACATTCAAGGCATTCATAAGGCCATTTGTCCTGTTCATTGTTCATTTACTAACAATGCAGTTGTTCAATTTTGCAGCATCCCCATAGCTGTAGATGTACAAGTAGCTTAATTCTTTCCAAAGTTTCAGAGCTGGATATAGTTAGGATGGCTGCACCTTGAGCAAACTGTCATGAAGCAAAAGACTTTTTATTTCCCCGTATACTCCATCCACTTAGAATTTGGAAGAGATGTGTAGAGGGGCAAAAACACTATGAGAACTAAGGCCATACATTTAAAAAATGGTGGACATAGCAGCTAGAGGGAGCCTGGTTCTCTAATTATATAGTTGAATATATAGTTGAATCAATGAGCCATTTTTAAATGCCTAACTATGAATTCTATTTGCTGAGATGAATCATAGCTCTATTATATTTTTGTCTTAAAAACACATGTAATTAACAATATTTATTATTGTTATTATAGCCTATATTTTATATATAAAATATTTTCTCTTCATTTTCAATTTTATTTTATGGATAATATCTTAAAGATCTTTCACAATTTACTATTAAACACTGATAATCATTTCTCATGATTTTACTCTAAACAGTCTTTTCATGTGCATTCCTTTTCTGAAAATGAAGAATTTTGCATATTGATTTTGGGAAATTTTGTGTGAATATATGAGTCTACATTCTACTTTCTTGCATGATGGAAAGTACTGGGTTGTATAGACTATTGCAGGCAACAATGGTGGGTTCAAATATACATCAAAATAAAGAAACATTTTAGTGAGATGATCATTCTCAACTCACTAAAGTGGGAAGGTCTTATAGGTACAAGTGTTTTAAAAATTTGCTTTAAAGAGTAAGCAAGTAAAGGAATGACTGGTTCATCACTTATGATTTCTAAGAAGCAGAGAAAGAAGTTGTCCCAGAAAGACCAGAAGGATGTGAAAGTTTAAGTCAACTAAAGAAGAGTTTCGGGAAGTGGGTGTGGCTCAGTCGATAGAGTTCCCGTTTACCATATGGGAGGCCCCGGGTTCGCTTCCCAGAGCCTCCTTGTGAGGGCAGGCTGGCCTGCGCGGCGCAGTGTGCTGATGCAGCAAGACCTCACAGCAAGGGGGAGATAAGCAGACACAGAAAAAACACACAGCAAATGGATGCAGCAAGGGGGGTGGGGGATAAATAAATAAATAAATAAATCTTT